>LTAE01005357.1:0-28779 GCA_001647135.1 Pontederia paniculata
TGGAAACCCATATGACCCCCTGCGCATCACAGCCGTCGAATATTTGGGACGGCGAAGCCACCCGTCCCATACGGGGGCGGCGAAACCTAAACAGCCTTAGGGCTTATATTTCCTATTTTGTATTGGGAGTCCATATATAAACTCCCTATGTTTGGGTTATTCAGTATCTTGTATCATCTGCTATTTTTCCACATTAAAGAAACAACTCTAGCAGCCGCCCGAGGACGTAGCCCAGTTAAAGGTGAACCTCGTAAATCCGTGTATCTTCTCTGTGTTGATCTTTGTCTCTCGCCTATTTTTCATAACATGAATACCATAATAGTTTAAAACGTACAAGCATGAGTTTGAAAGAGTTATACTAAGGACCCATTACTTCATTTTTTTCCGTAGATTAATATGATAAACATAATAATTGATATATATTATCCAATTTTAGAATAACACATCAATGCAAATATTAAATTGACTCCTAGGGTAATCAGGTGGAATCAATGACATAGTCTATGCGATGGAGGAACCCAATTGCAAAGCCGAGTTGGTGAGGTTATTATCCCTAAGAGCATTGGTTGAATAGTAAGACATAACTCGGGTCCCCTCTCTTCTCTACTGTTTCAATTGTTGGAATAACAGCCAAAGTGCGGGACTCCACAGACCACATATAATTCCAGATCGCAGTCAAAGCTTTCTGACATGAAACCACTTACATGTGCATTTTGTTATACTGTTTTTAGGTCAACCGTGATGCACTTTATGTAGCACAGGAAATGATGAACTTTGATGTCCAATAGTTAGTATGATAAGCATCAATCAATTGTATAAGTCAGCATTTATCATATCACATACATCTGTCAAAGAAATCTATAGGGAAAATCAGCCGAAGGCACTTACAGGGAATAGATGATCTAGTACATTCCATGCTGTGTGTCGCACAGCTCTTGTTGGATACATAGGGCCCCCAGGAGACGTAAAACTATAGAGACATGCTTTTAGCCTCGTACTGGTTGTCATCCTTAGTTCAAGTCCTACAAAAGCCAACTCCACATAAGTTATTTCCTCTAACCCGAATTGCTGCAAAAGACTGGAGATATATCATTTTT
Organism: Pontederia paniculata; assembly: GCA_001647135.1. Classification (NCBI taxonomy): domain Eukaryota; kingdom Viridiplantae; phylum Streptophyta; class Magnoliopsida; order Commelinales; family Pontederiaceae; genus Pontederia; species Pontederia paniculata. The sequence goes on from LTAE01005357.1 coordinate 1,098, forward strand.
CCAATCCAAATACAACAGAACGAGAAGGGCAAAGTAAATGAAACCTTGAAGACAACCCGTGCGTGATAGGTAGTGCAAAAGTACAGGTTCCACTTTTAACTTCTGAAGCTGCAAAGAACAAGAGGAAAATGCTGTCAAAATATTTTCCTTATCACTCCATTATCTCTAATGTTTCAACAAAATCACTGACCTGATCTGTGAGCTCAATTACAAATATATCTGCTGGACCGCCAACCAAAAAAGCATTTGGAAAAGTAGGAAACTGCTTTAAAAGTACTTCAAGCCGGTCATCTGTTAGTTCAATAGTGAAGAACATATTATAATAGGCATTATTTATAGATCTGTTGGAAAGATCAGATATCATAAAACCACACCTAAGTTGTAGAAAAGTAAGAACCTTGACAGAAGAAGAAAGAGGTCTCGACAGGCCTGTAAAATAATGAAAATGATGCATCAATGACATCTGAAGTGAGAAAAAAAAAATTCTACCTCAGAAGGCGAGGACATAAAATTCACAATCAGGGGGCTTTTCAGACAACATTTTTAGTTAGGGCTTCCATGCAAATCTCAGCCCAAGTGAAAAACCTGTAAAGAAATTTTGCTGCTGCGATCTGGAACCAGAGCAACTTCCTCAAGGAGATACTGAAGAGACAAAGCAACAATTTAAATTCATCATGTGACCATGATTTTCACAAACAGATAGAAATTCATTAATTAGAAGATAACCTACATGAAACAAAGAGAAGAATCGCCGTGTGTTTGTTTGCACATCAATCCTGCCGAATAATTAAATGGAGTTTTATAATGTCAGAAATATGTGCAAAAAAAGGTAGTTAAGATAACTAAGGAAACAACATTACTTTGGAGCTCACCATTCTCAATGTAACTTGTATCAAAGAAACAAAAAAAAAAAAGAAAACAAAGACAAACAAGCTAACAACCAAGAAGTACACCTTCAAAGATGTGATGAAGAGTTATTTTGAAAATGAACAAACTATCACTTGTATCATAACACTTTCAGAGGCCAACTTATCAATTATATTACAAACTACAGAAATCGGTACCTCATCTTTGAGTTTACACAGATAAAGTTGCTAAACCTTTTAACTTGTTTGATTAAAGAATTAAAAGGCTTAATAACTAAAGGCAACCAAGAAAAAGAATCTTATACCATGATATTTGCATTCTGACATTTGATTAACAGTACTATATTGTGATTTAGCCATCCATGAACTTTATATTTCTTAAAATGAAATTAACTTGTGCTGACAAAACAAAATAAACTTAATATTTTTCCTCTTTCAGGAGAATTCATTACTATCCTTTTCTCAGAATTATTATAAAATGAATATTATTGCCAAATGATTGTTTTTTTCATTTTATTGGCTAACCAGAAAAACAAATCAACAAATGGGAAAGCATATCATATATAATAGTGCACTGACTAACGATATAATCAAAGTTACAAGTAACCGAAGAAACATAAAAAGATGGTTGTTATTACCAGAAAACATTTGTAGCACCTTGTACAAGTGCAGATCCATATCGCAGCAATGCTTCCGTACTCTCAATAGGAACTTCAAACAACTGCCACACTTGAATGAACATGGATTACAAGGATGTTATACGACTGTGCTATGAAGAATAGAGGGGTGTCAAAATCAGACGTCAAGCAGATCAAAATTCTGCTGAACCTAATTGTTTCATCTCTACAAATGCCCTACGAATTAAATGTGAAGTAAAGATATAAACATGATATCTACGTGCATGTATGAGAAAGATATTCATGCACCATCAGCACCATTAAGAGATTGTGGAAGCTCCACGCTTCCTTATAGAATACTGGACATTCTTGAAGATCTACTACCACTAATTTCACTTATTCTTAATTAAAACACAAAGTTTAATGTCCATCAACTAATTAAATTACTGGATAACATAGTTCGTGCCTGGTTAAAACTCTATGTACCTTACTTTTGGTGTTTTTGATGATGTTCAATTCTGATGAGATAAATAATAACTAGTCACTTGCATTGTTATTACTTCTACATAACATCTTAAATGAGATAATATGCCACTGAGCTTAATAAGTAAGCCTAAGTGATACAATGACCCTGATCACTTCAGCAGAATCGCCATGTTAACAAGATGCTTCAGCTACATCTGCTGTCAGATCAAATGATGAACAATGCATGCATCTTCAAATATTCAAGATGTCTACTAAATATATTAAAATTCTAAACACATGCCACATATACACTGTGCCAAACAACATTCATATATCCACGCAAAAGTTTACTTGCATCTCTTGCAAACCCTATCTATATCATAATGTTATACTTTGATTAACATGCAAATTATCCAACTCAAAAGTCTATTAAACACTACTCTTGTGTATACACGCTGCACTTTATAACCTATATGATGCAACCCTGGTTGAGTTGGATGCAAGTTACAAAGAGCTCCACATACTGCCTATGAACATTGGATATGAGCTGTAAATTTGGAGAAGTTTTTATTCACCTAAAAGGTCCTACGTGATGCAAGGCAATGGCTATGTTGTACTTGTTATTATGATGATTACCCACAGTTTTCTTTTTTTACGAGCCATTGCCCACATAGATGGCAGAAGTTTATTGCATAAAGCATGACACTAGAAATTCAGAAAGACTACTTGTAAGTTTCTCAGTTCCATGAATTTCATCGGCATAAAGGAAAACATCCACCAACTGAGCACATATAATTTTTTATGTACAACGAGCAGCCATGCTGCCAAAACCATTATCTTCATGTAGTAATTCACATGTGTAAAAGTGGACAGGATGAGATGCATGTAATTTTCAAACTTTTCAGCTACTATCCTATGTGATAATTTATGGATCCTAACATAGAGTACCCAACAAGATCTTGTTGCAAAGAACAATAACTGTGTTCATGTGTTTGCATGGAAAATTTAAAGTCATGTGTTCATGTGTCGGAGACAACAGCTTCGAAATACTAAACACCATAAAAATTCCTCCCATGAATTCTACCAGATATTTGGAGGCAACAAGCATTAGAAATCAGCTTTAGCTTTACTAGAGTTTGTTCTCATACGTAATAGAGGCCTGATACCGAACTTCTTTTCCCAGCATAATTGAGGATGAATGAAGAAGTTTGGGTTTCTTGCTTCCAATCCAATTCATAGAACACAGAGCAATGAGATTTAACATGGGATGAAGGCAAGCTAATGGTTATCCAAGAACAACATAAAGATGCTATATGCAAACTCCCCCAAGAAGAAAGGGGAAGTCATCACAACTTTTTTCAGCATGGTTGAAGATAAAATGCTTGTGCACAAGTTGTGTGTTTCTTGTGTCTTTTCCTTTTGTTTCCAGTTTTGACATTCAACAATTGGAAGTGAATGGATATCCAAAAACAATAAAAAGTCTGTGCATAAGAAATGGTAAATAACGTAATAGGAAAGATGGAAACTCAAAAAGGACAAGTCACTTTTGCACATTATTAATAAAATTCTGTGGATACTGGTATTACTGTATGTCCAGAAGTAGACCAAAACTTGTTAAGTTGTAACATTCTATTTTTCCTACAGATGCTTACCCATTTGTGAAAAAGGAGGGAGAAAATATGTGAGACAAAGGACTGGCTCCAAAGCTGGACAATCAGATCAAGAATGTGTTTCCCATCTTCAGGAGCATCAACATAATAACGTGCAAGTACATCAAAAAAGCAGAGGCTGCTCCCATCCCCATTATCAGCACAACTGATTTTGTCTTCGTCCTCATCAAACATTATTTCTGCACTCAAATTGTACTATGGTAAACCATAACAGGTATAGAAAAATAATCATTTGCCAATGGCCCATATACAAATCCATGAAACGTTTTGATCTACTTGTGCTTCAGAGATTTTGAGAATATGAACACAAAGAGATGCAAGATGAACTTCATTTTGCCTGAAATTTGTGCACTAACAACTTAAAAAAAGCCACTGAGAAATGAAAATGTAATCACGGCATGTCTACAGGGAATAAATATTCTTCCAATCTGGATTGCAACTATATATACAGAAGCACATATGTGCACATGTACTATACCCAAAGTTCTATGAAGCAAATAGAAAAAATCATCTATCATCCTTTACGAAGCACTGATAAAGGTCTAACCAAAAGTTGAAGAAAGTTTGGACTTGATATGGCTGAGACGTTCACATCTAATTTAACGAAACCTCAACTATGATTACTCAAAGAAATATCTCTACATGTTCCTAGGTACTTGAAAAGGAAAGCTCTTTAGCACTTTGTACTTGTAGTAAGATTTCAAAACTTGCATTTGTTTTTCCTTAAACACGTTCACAGAAGAAGATATGACATAGTTTTATCACTCAATGCACATATAGCTTTCTACTATATGAGAGAATTACTGAATCAGTGAACCTGGTCTAATTATTACACCAGTAGCCAAACTTAGATGTTTCATTGGGTAACAAACTCACAGAAGCATCAATATTAGAAAACCTGCTAATTTTCAGCAGTTAGACTTTTCTCTCAAAACTTTGCGGTGTTTTTTTTTCCTTCTTCTGGAATGCCAATTAAATTTAAATGTCAAATTAACTTTTGAAAATGAAAAAGTTTCAACAACTTGAGCCAACCTCCATTTAGTCATTATGTCTGCTTCCATCCTAGTATAAACAGTGAGTAATTCACACACCAAAAGTTACATGTTTCTTGAAAGTACTGCTCTATCCTCATTTACTATTAGGTGAAACCTTTCCCAAAAGAAAAGAGGTAGTTATGACACAAATACTGTTGTTCGACAGTTAAGACAACTACCAGTTTCTCCTAATTCAACTTCCAGCAATGAGTTGTAAACCTTCAAGTTCTATAAAACAGCTCCAAGTAACAAATAACAACAAGGTGGCATTACTTAAAAGAATATTCGTGTTAGCCCTTGTTTTCATTCTCATATTAGTGCTTCCTGGAAACATAGATTCTCTGTCCATCTTAATTTTCAAAGAACATTCAGTTGAAGTGTTAAAACTAAATGAATGACCACATGGTTTAAAAGGCATTATTTAGCCCAGTTGTCTAAAAAAAAAAGAAACTAGACATGTTGCTGGATAATGATAATAAAATTCTCGAAATTATGTTTCTAATACACGGTAGCTACAACTTTGGGAAAAATGTAAGCGGAAACAAACCATATGTTATAAATAAGAAAAAGAAAAAAAAAAACAAGACATGGAGCTATAAATAAATTACCCCTAGCTCGATCGTCGATCTCCAAAGCTACATCAGCAAATAGCTGTTGCAAGAGGTTAGGTCGTTGAGATGCCGAGTTTAATGCCTGCAAAACCAAAGCGTGCCACCAGTAATTTCATAAGCTTCGTTTCCTTGTTGAAGAATGACATGAAGAACATACGACATTTGCAAATATCAAATGCGATTCTGAGAACAACCACTACAACACGAAGGCACCCACATTTTGATCGAAGAAACATCACAAATAAGCTGAACATATTAAATGCCTCCCAACTCCAACAACATATAAACGTGAAAAACAAATTCCGGGTCAAGAATCGGCGCGCTGACCTTTAAAAGCTTGCGCTCGATCTCCTGCGTGAGCGCGGAGAGGTAGGCCGATCTCTGATTCCCCGACGCCTGGCTCATCGTCCCGATCCCCAAAATCCGAAAGCATTTGACGCGGGGCGATCAAATTCTAAACCCCAGTCCAACCGGCCCCCTGCGCTCCCGGGGGCCTCCGCTGCCGCAAACGAGCGCGATGCCGGCAAGAGCTACCGGGACTCTTCGGAGAAGACAAAACTGACGGAATCTGGAACCCTACACGTTGCTCCCCGGTGACCGTCGAACTCGAAGACCCCGCAAGATTTGGGAGCGGGGGAGGCGATCGCAAAGAGGGTCGGAGCAAAAGTAACCCAGCGACTTCGTCAACCTCCAAATCGTAATTGGCAAGAACAATGGAACAACGTCGCCGAGCAAGCAAAGAAGCGATTCGGATAACAGTCGGATTTTTAAATGACCGAAGTAGGGCAGTGGAGATGCTTATTTCTCGCGGGCTCCGGAAGCGATGGCGTCGTACTTAACGGGAACACATGAGGGTATTATTGGAAGAGGCCCTGTTCTTGAGGAGGTGGTGGGGTACGATGTATTGCGTAAACGCCACGTGAGGATATTAGTTGAAGTCCTTGATCGCAACTCCGCATGATACGTGTAAAATAGAGAAGGCGACGGCACCACGCGTTCAAACTGCTCAGTAATTGCATGTCGACAGTATTTTTTTTAAAAAAAAGATTTTGAACGAAAAAATGTCAATTATTGTTACTTTTAGTTTGAGTTAAGCTATACGAACGTTCGACCCCTGTTTAGCTAAGCTTATAAATAATTTATTTATAAATAAATTTTAAAAAATTTTCATTTTTAATAATTAAAAAATATATTTATAAATTGTTAGGTAACTACTTATAAGTTGAAAAAAATAAATAGGATCTCCTACTTATTTTTAAAGTTATTGACTTATTAATTTTAACCAACTATATTACTCTTTTATTCATATTTAAGGATGTATTAGTTAATATTTATTTTAACAAATATTACAACTACTTATTGATATTATCAGCATTTTTATTCAAACATATAATTATTTATATTTTAAAATAAGTATCAACACTTAAAATATTTATCAGTATTAGTGCTTATCAAGTATTTTTTATCAACTAAGCCAAACTGACCCAAAGATTCAAAATCTACATGTCTAATCAAAATAAGATGAACTTTATTTTTAAAATTAAAAGCAACAAGATTGAAAGTAAAAAACATTAAAAACTTAATATAAGATATGACCTTGGACCATGAATTTATTTGGTTTAATTGATAAAAAATATTTGATAAATACTAATATTGATAAATATTTTAAATATTAAAACTTATTTTAAATTATAAAATTATATATTTAAATAAAAATATTGATAATATTAATAAGTAGTTATAATATTTATTAAAATAAATAATATATATATATATATATATATATATATATATATATATCTATGTATATATATATAGTTTAATAGATGTGCAAATCACTTTTTAACTTATATATATCATCAACTGTATTTTATTGAAAGAGCATAAACATATGCTAATAATTTTAGTTAAAGAAATTGAACATTCACACTAATATTAATTTAAATTAAAATTCTCAATTAATTTGATGTTATCGCGCGCAACAGTAAAAATATATTTTGAATCCAAAACTTTCTTTATAGTCTTATAAAAATTTTCATTTTGGAATTCAATCTGGTACCATTTGTTTACATCAGTCACATTCAGATTTCAAAAGAAAAAAATCGTGAAGTTCAAACAGTTTTATAATATCATTACAACAGTTATAAACATAACGGATATTTGGGGTTTGTGATTAAACATATCAGCTTTGAGGGCCTTGCTTTATTTACATTGTGGCAGTTCTATTAACATTCCATTCCTCAGTCAAGCTTCCTTTCATCCATCTCTTAATCATCTCAAGTGCTGCCTTGGGTTGATCCATAGGAACCATATGACCAGCATCGTGAACCTACGTTGAACATAGCCTAAATTTTCAGAAAGCGACACAAAAGGAAGAGACGTTCTATGAAGTATAGTTAAGTTGTTCAAACCTGTTCGAGTTAATCACTAAAACTTAAATAGTCGAACGGACATCAGAACTGGCGGCACACAAAGGGATGCATTTTAAAGCTTGTATTGACTAACATTCAGACACTAGATTAATCATCGTGAGGAATGTGCAACTTTCACTATATATACATCATTTCTATCTTTAATTGGCCAGTCTGATAGCGTTTCCATAAACAACTTGACATACAGATAAAGAATGTGTTTATTGATCTACCATGATCATTTACCATGTTCATGCAATGCATGACAAGAACATGTATGCACGAAATCAGATAGTATTTTACACAATTTTATGACATGATACTAAACCTGAAAAGATGAATTTACACCGACTGTAATAGGGATTAAATTAAGAACATGAAACTACACGATACCAATATTACTATGCGCTTCACAAGGTAAGTATTAGTACTATCTTAATTAAACAACTTGATTCAAAAAAATCTTGGACCAAGTTAAAACTTCCATGAAGGATATAAAAACAGAACAGAAGTTCTTTTTTTTTTTTAGAATGAAACAGAATAGAAGTTTTGATTGCATATCTGATATCATTTTTCTTTTTCTTTTTTTTTTTTTGGGTAAAGAAAGCATGAATATTTGAGGTCAATAGATGGTACACATCTATTACATTTAGCAAGCTACAATTAGTTCAACATTATCCAAACTATGCAGACATGTACCACTTACAATAATGTTTGTATGAGTAAATATATTTGGTAATCAACTCTCTTTTATGATTTTAAGATCACGCATCTCCCAGTTTAACTAAACATGAGAGCTTATTATGTGGACAATTCATATTGGTTAAGTGCTGCCTACTCGAGTTTCACTTCCAGTTCTAGGAAGCGACAGATGGCTAAAAGTATTATAAACTTCAGATGTACTATAAGAACCCAAAGCAACCACAACTTGCATCAGCAGCCAGAATATAAGCAATCGCACTAAAGGCCAACTCACCTTAAGGAAACTCAGAGGTCCATATGTTTTCAAGAGACCAGCCTCTTTTCCATCAACAGAAAAAGGTGCAAGTGGAGCTTCGACAAATTTCTCGTGGGCTGACCATTCCATTGAGTTTTACCCATCTAAAGTTTCCTGCACCAAAGAATGCATTTGCAAGTAAGTAATTAAATTATCACATGTTGTACAGATATTTTTCCTTGGTCATCTATTCACAGTTTCAGAATGCTTGAAAAAGTAAAGTCATTTGACGATGGAAACCGCAATACTCAATTACTGGGTCCATCTCAGCAAATATATGCATACTTTCTACATAAAACCAAATTTCAAGCTGATAATCTCTATTGAAAATCTCAATCAAGCAGTCCTATCAAACTAATCTAACCACAAGACATAAAATTGAATTGGATGCGCAGCCATACTAAACAATTTTATTCTGCCAACTGTCAATCTTTTTTTTTTTCCTTTGAGAGGACCATCTAATTAATAAGGCCAAATTTTAACTATTATTTTTGCCTGAACTAGTTCATCAAGGGGCCCATGAATCTCCTAAACAAATTCTGCTGACTTGCAAGTCATTCAGAAAGCTCCAAAAATATTCATAATATCCTCCAGGCAGAAACCATGCATAAATGCAGCAAACAAGCCATGTAAGTCTTTAAAGGTGAACTCCTGAAAGTTGGATCGAACTTCCGACGAAGACACAGTTAGTGAAATATTGAATTAAGTTAAAAAGTTTTTTTGGACATGTGCTTTAGTATTTTGGGCATGTCAATAATGCAATAGTTGAACCACACTTGAATTAAATATCATCATAATTTATTTCTGCAATCGACTGAGTTGGGATTCCCAAAATCATAANTTTTTGGACATGTGCTTTAGTATTTTGGGCATGTCAATAATGCAATAGTTGAACCACACTTGAATTAAATATCATCATAATTTATTTCTGCAATCGACTGAGTTGGGATTCCCAAAATCATAAATAACTGTGATGCAATAGTTGAACCACACTTGAATTAAATATCATCATAATTTATTTCTGCAATCAACTGAGTTGGGATTCCCAAAATCATAATTAACAGTGATGTTTGAAATCAACTACCTTCACTTTCTTTTATGTTGCTCCTTTTTACTTTTCAGACCAATAATTTTGATTCTCCACAGACTTTTATATAGCATAGGCAAAGAAAGCAATTGGATTAGCTTGTGATGATATCCACTAGCTAGCCCAACATTTTACAATCATTAGCTAGACAAGAAGTTCAATTTAACAATAAAGGGGTATGTACGTACCCAACCAGTTACATATGAGGTCGTATTCACCAGCATAAACCAATAATTTGATCCCGTCATCAATTAGAGCTGGAATGCCCACCTCAAAATTCTTCATCCAGTCAGTGATCATTGCTTTATGTACAAGAGGACTACATGAAACGAACTTTCTAGTACCAACTCCAAGTACATCCATCACAATCTCTTGGTTTAGAAACTTTTCCATGTTTGAAAAATCATAACAAAGGGGACCCTCGCACTTTGTCCTGATATCATAATACTGTGACGAATAAAGAGCTAGATCAGGCTATGCACAAATAAAACAATAGGCTAAATCATACAAATAGAAAGGAAGAAAAGTTACATTAATATCTCCAGCAAGGCTTATGATGCTAATGAAGATAGAATTGCAAACAAAATATGAAGCAAGGCATGCTATTGACCCAGAAGAACCTGCAAAATATTGAAACAACAAGAACTAAGTGTCATCATGCCAGTTTCTTGTATTAATCTGACATGATAACAGAAACAAATAATTACCACAAAGCTTTACTGCCCTTTCGCACAAAGGGTATATTTTTGTGATGCTCTTATAAGCAGCTTGTCCAATAATACCCATATCAAATGCATAATAAGCATAAGCACCATACTGGATTGCAGGATCAGTGAGCCCATTGCCAATGGCAAAACCCTAAGATAGAAAGGAAATATTGCTGCTCAGTTCTGAACAAATTTCTTGCAGCATACTTTTCCACATTAATAATTAGATGAAAAGCATATGTTATCCTCAATATATTGATTCAAAACGTTTGATTTTAAGTCTAAAAAAGATTTCACAGACTACCTTCAAATTTATTTGAAGACCTTCCTTTTGTATGTTTCCTCTATGGACTCTTTCTACAGCAGCAGGTATATAATGTCCAGCATACGATTCCCCAGTTATATAAAAATCATTCTTTAAGAAATCAGGATGCTCCTTAAAGAAAGCCTTCACTCCATGGAGCAAAAGAGACAAGATATAAGTGTGTTTCAAATAATATATAACACAAAATAAATAAACTACATAAGCATATATTTACCTGCAAAAAATCATATAGGTCATCACTGATGCTCTTTTCACTATAACGAATATCTCGTAAGTCTGTACTGTAGCTAAAACCAGTTCCTGTTGGTTGATCGACGAATATAAGGTTCGAAGCCTGAGATGTAAACAAATCAACAAACGGAATTATTTGACCTAAGTGAAGTTTGCAATCAATAATCTGCCGTTGTAATAAATAACAAAAGTAACATATGCAAAATTTACCTAAAAGAAATTTGTATACTGTGTTCTAATAAGCTAGAAATTGCAAACCAACCATCTCATTTATTTGTTAAAAGGAAGCACAAAGGGGAGTTTTTCATATAAATTATTTCAATCCTTTTAACTCATGAAAATACTGTATTAACTAATATCAATAAGGCTGAGGTGTTTGAAGTCTTTTGCTGCTCATTTACAAACATAAATGGCATGGCTTATAAGTTAAGAGATGACAAAGAATGTGTACCTAATAGTGTCAAACAAAGGCTTTCCATTTATCTTCAAAGTAATAGATGAAATGTTGCTCCAACTTCCAAAACTACTGTTTTTAAGATTGTTGACTAATTCATATGCAAAGACTATAAGTGAGCTTCTTGCATTCTTACCACTAGGTAAAGCAAGAATGCAAATAAGCTTGTTGATTTTGAGCTAAACATATTAAGACATAGATGGACATATCTTACCTTGTCCCATCCATAATCATTCCAGACTAGTGACAAGTTATCAGCAATTTTGAATGGACCATTTTCATAGAAAAGGGCCAATTCACTGCTGCACCCAGGACCTCCAGTAAGCCAAATGACAACAGGATCTTTGCTATTGCCTCGAGACTCAAAGAAGAAATAAAACATCCTGGAACATAAAGGATGATATATTGATATCCCAAAATGTCATTTGACTGAATGTTAAGGATGCGACAGAAACTCAAAATATTTTAATTTCTTGAATGATAAACAAGCTGAACGTATATCTCAATATTGATAGCAATTTGAGTAGAGTTAATACAGTATTCTCTGTAATATCTGAAAATAAAGGGGTCCCACTCCAACACTTAAAGGCACACTCATTGGACCTCAAAACAGCCTAATCAAGAGATAAAACACACATTTACCAGCCTCTCCTTGTTGAATCCGCCCCTTGAAGAAATAAAAGGGATGTGCAGCCATTATTGTTGCATTTTCTTCTCATTTGCTCCAAAACAGGGTGATTATTAGGAGCTATTGCAGCATTATGGGTGAAGATTGAGAAGGAAGATGGCTGGATTCTCAAGCAAGGATATGTGATATGGAAAAGGAAGAAGGAAAGATGATGGAGCTCTTGTGATTATAGAAGAAAGAATCTATAGTTAAGGTATGTAAGGGGATACCATGATTCCTCTTGTCTAACTGTTAGAAAGTAGATAATGGATTATGATAAATGTTACTGTTAAGCAAATGAGATTTATGGTTTCACATGGATGTTTATTGTTCATTTAAAGATAGCAAAATATTGTAGTTCTGTCCAGAATTCGTAGGTCTTCTTTTGAGGTCATTTTAAGTAGGTTATAGTTGTCCAAAATTTGTATATAATATATCAAAACGTCGGCCTTGAAATCTATTTTGCATAGGCTCATTCTGAATTATATTTTGAAAGCTATGAGCAAAATGCTGAGACACTGTCAAACTATTTCAAACTCTATCATGATTGTTTTGTGAAATATACAGTAAATTAAAAAAAATATGATTATGATTGATATTTAGGTTGCAGAAAAATGCTTGAATGTATCTTCAGATGGAGTTGATTTCATAGGATTTGGATCTGTATAAATAGAGTTATGAATTTTGGATTGATAAGATGACAAGCTGTGATATAGGCTAAAAATTGACATTTGCTATATGATATTGCCCAAATATTAGATAACTGATGCTATGATTGTTGATATAACAAATGAGCAGCAAGTAAGTACTTATATGGGCTTTATGGGAGACTCTTAAGTTATGCTCTTAAGACTCTTCTACCATATGTTTGAGTACATGAAATGCATGTCAAAGTTATTGTTTTAAGAATTATTGTTATGACACATTGAAACTTAGGATCTTCTTATGCTAGATGCTACCTACTATGAATTGATTATTGTGGTGAATGCACATGATATTGTATTGAACTACCAATTGTTTGATGTATTGACGATATTGAAAACTTAGAGAAAATCATAGGATTCACATTTTGATTTCTTGTTTCCACGAGAGTCGGTCGACCGACCTCAGGGAAGGTCCGACGGTGAAGTTTTAGGTCTGACTGACCATACGTCGGTCTACCTCAATTATTCACAGTAGCAAGAGTCGGTTGGACTGATGACCACCAAGAGGTGAGTCAATCGTCCAACCTATGGAAAGGTTCAACCGACCTTACCCCAGAATCGTTTTACTGTATAGAACTTAAATAATTGAGTCCATTGATTGATAACCTAGATGGCATATTGCATGCTCAGTCGTAATAGATTAAAATGTTAATGTAATAGTGTGATTGATTGAATTGACATATTGAAACTCTTATTGGGCGCCGGTCGAATATTGGGGAGGTAGATGCCTCCCACATTATTATTGAGCCCAGACGTGAGAATTGATGGCGTTCCTCGGAATGTAACGAGAGCAAGTGCATCCCATGGTTTAACTAACCACATTGGCCGATCAAGATTACCCCAATCCTCCAATGATTGTTAATGGCTCACCAGAATTGGTTGAATTGAACAAAGGGTTGCTCATTTGATGGTTGAGGGATAAAAGTTTCATGGAACCTATTGATTGATTGACATTGATGGATCAAAAATCCTTATTGATATTGTATGGGTACGACTTCATATGTGGACAGCTCAAGGAAGTCACAAAAGGGGCTTTCGGTCATCAAATTATAACAAAAAAAATAAAGTCTAGCATGGACACATTGTTATTGATATTGAACATTAGGGAGCCGAATGCATTGATTGTTCAAGTTAGCTATTGTTATTGATATGAAATTGGTTAAAGTCCAAGATATAATAATTTAATTGTTATCGTTATATTGATACATAAAGATTATGGCATCTATGTCATTGTTTCTCATTGTTATTGATGCATATAGAGTATGCTATCCTAAACATTGAATTAGGATGTTTCATTGCATTATGTGTAAAATGACTAAGTGTCAAAGAACCCTAAAGGATGATAATGTGTCATTTATATAGTTATGACTTACGTATCCTGCATGAGATTGATCATATCGAGGATCAAACAAATGGATTGAAAACGATGATCAAGCTCATGACCGACTGTACTTGCACATGGTAAAGATTAAGTTATGTCCTTTTAAGTTAATTGTTATTAAGCTTCCGCTGATTGATATTAATTCATATTGTTATATTGATTCCTGATGTAGGTTAAAGGTGAAGAAGTAAGTGTTATATTGACGTGACATCCCGAGAAGTATCGAGCCGTGTGTCGAATATCGATTCGGCAGCGTGCGAGTACATTCTCCGATTTAACATAGAATTGTTTGAGAATGCCAAGACTCACAATTCATTTAAGCACTGGCCTAACGCTTAGTAAGATTAGACGATATGCAACTTTTGGAAAATTTTACTAACATATAGTTCTGAGCAAAACTTTCCACATGTCCTTGTTTAGCAGATACAGCCACATAAAGTTTCCAGATTATAGATGTTGCGCTTTATATGTCATAGGACTGCAACATACCTCATTCTAATGCAGGACCAATTTCTTAAACCTAAGTTCCAAAATCAAAACTAGTATATAATCACTTTTGGCACACAACTTCGCCACACATGTCTGAAACAAAATAACCACCAAAAGAACAAGGATCGCCACTTCTTTTTTGCTTCTAAATCAGATCATCATATCGGAATTAGCGCAATCCCACAATAAATTATAGCAAAGAAAAGAGAGAAGAGGGGCCGAGAACAAAAGGAAGCAGGGTACCTGGCGGCGTGGGTGTGCTCAAGGCTATAGTATCCAGCGTGATGGCCGAGCTTCTCGAGTGGCACCGCCGACCCACTGTCGCCGAGAATCGGAAGATTCAATCTACGCTCGACGAGGCGATGGCCGGAAGGGGATGCAGCCGAGCCATCGGCCTCCGCATCAAGGTCCTGGATCGCCGGCAGAAGGTTAAGGTCCCTGATGAGGCCCTCGGCTGATCGAAAGGGGTCCCGGTGGAAAGGCCGTCGAGGAGCGAAGGGTTTAGAACTTGCAACAGAAGAAGAAGAAGAAGAGAGGAGGAGAACGAAGAACACGAAGAAGAATTGAGGAATCGCGAGCTCCATCTGCAAAGCGGGAGTGCGACGACTCCAAGTTCCAGAGAGCACTTTTTAAGTCAAATAAAATCAAAATCATATTAAAGGATAAATTTCACTAATTATCCTCTATGGTAATTTTTCCTATTTATTTTGCACTTCGTTGCGATCGATTTTTCATTTTAATCACTTATGCTATGGTCGTATGCCCTTTTCTTCTCTCCACCATATTGTCAATAACTCATGAAATAAAACAATAATAATTTCTTTATAAGAAAGTTAAGAAGAGGAAACAATAATATTTTTTTTATAAAAAGAGGTTTAACAAGAGAAAGGGACAGTATGTATTTGCAGAAGTGTGGGAGAAGGGAAGGAGAAGCGGGGATGAGTTTCTTCTCTTTTTTTTTCTTCATATATATTTTTTTATAAATATTTGTAAAGTTGCAAATAGAGGAAACGAATTCATCTCTCAATTTGAATATTATGAGATTTTGAATTTAATTCTCATCAGTGAGACTTTATTCCTTTAGAAATAGACATATAATGAAAAAATATATTTTTGTTAAGAGGACATACACCAAATAGATAAAAGATATTTTTGTTACGAAATGATGTTGAAAAATTAAAATAAAAATCATTATAGTTAGAAGGCACTAAATAAAATTTACATTATTAAAGGTTCGTAATAAAAAAATGATCCCTTTTACACCAATTATATTATTTTTGCATTGAAAATGAAAGATTATAGTTAGAGGGCACTAGATAAAATTTATATTAAAAGCTTGTGATAAAAAAAATGATCTTTTATCACCATTTATAGTTAATGTTGCATCTAACTAAAATATTATTTTGAGTGATGTGGGTAGTGAAAGTTTTGGGACATGACAAACAACAACGTAAGGGATATCTTGCACAAGCGTCAAGATGAGCACTCAAATGAGCGCTTCTCTGAAAGGACACGAGGCACCGAAAGAGCTCGACTGACTTGGCTCCAAGGCAAAGATCTACACAGAGCGAATTGGTCACAAAGCGAGGACGTCGATCCCGTTATTGAGGCATGCACATCGAAATCAATAAATATCCTTAAAAGATGAGCTTGACATAAGCAATTTTTATTAACAATGCAATATGGGGTGAGGGGTTATCATGCTTCCCCACAATATACCACAATTCTTGATGGTAGGTTGGCGACACATGGAATGGAGAATCATGGGGTGCATCTTACCTTTACATAGCTATTCCTAAGTCACTAGTTGACAAGCCTATGAAATTAGGTAAAGCATCATGAGAAAAGAATGAAAACATATAGAAATTTTTAAGAAAATGATAAGATAATTTAGGATCAGTCATATGATATCTCTTTATAAAACTGGGCAATGACCCATGAGAATGGAGCTCCACGACTGGGCTCAGTGCGGAGCGTTGGCTTTGACGCTTGCCTTGATCGCGTG
Organism: Pontederia paniculata; assembly: GCA_001647135.1. Lineage (NCBI taxonomy): Eukaryota > Viridiplantae > Streptophyta > Magnoliopsida > Commelinales > Pontederiaceae > Pontederia > Pontederia paniculata. Next base: position 17,819 of record LTAE01005357.1, read on the forward strand.
GCAACACTAGGTCACCGTGTAACGTTGCTTGAGTGGCCAACAAATGGCCCGTGACAGTTGCACGCGCACGACAAGCTCACATCATGCATAGAGGGGAACTTGCCTCTGTTGCGCTAGTTCATGCACGAAGCCGACAAGCTAGCGCATGCACGACAAGCTTATAGAGGCAGGGACAAAGTTAGCCCAAGTAACTAGGGAGCAACACTAATTATAATATTTTTTTAAGAAACATTTAAAATATTATAATTATTAATAAAAATAGACTATTTTATTAGTGCCATATATCAAAATTGGATATCACTCTTCACAATTGAAAAAAATACAAAGACCATCTTAAATCAAAGTCAAAATTTTATTTTCACATTTTTCTTGGTTAAAACACTAAATAAATAAATAAAATTCATCTTTTAAACACTATAAAGGTCCTTTTCTTCCTAGAAGATGGAAGGCTTATATATATATGTGTCTTAGAGAATTGTAAAAAAAAAGAAACAAATATGATTGAAAATAATATAATTGTTTTATCTTTAAACCAGAATTTATGTCCAATAATTTTAACACATATTTTTCCTCATACTTTTTGTAATTTAGGGGTAGAGGTTACATAACATTAAATTTTTTTGTATATAAATATAATAGTATTAACTATTAAGTATATTGAAAAAATTGGAGGGCCAAGCACCCCCAACAAGAACATATAACTCTGTTTTGCTCATGTTACGAGCCATTTGTTGGTCCACTCAAGCAACACTAAACCACAATCTTGCAATTGCGTCAAGCGGCAAGGCCAACGCTCCATGCAATGCCCCTCGCAGAGCACGTTCTCATGGATCATGCTCAGGGACAGACCCAGAACGAAATGTTGGATATATATATATATATATACTTTTCCTACCGAAAAGTTAGGGGGGCCGAGCCCCCTCCCCCCACGCTATATGTGGGTCCACCTCTGCTCATGCCCATTTTTGTCGAGGGACGTCAAGTTATCTTTTCTCTTTTCTAAGATTTTCTATATATTTTCACCTTTTTTCCCATAGTCTTGTACTTAGTTTTATAGGTTTGTCAACTAGTGGCTTAGGAATAACTATGCAAGTGTTTTATGGTCCCTCAATGATAGTTCTCAACATAGCATATCGTCAATCTACTACTTGGATCTATGGTATATTGAGGAGAAGCATGCTAACCCATATTCGTTGTGAATTTTTGCCTTCATTAATGAAAATTACTTATTTCAAGCTCATTTCTTGATTTTGATGTGCATGCCTTAATAGCGGGATCGACGTCTGCCAATATGATTACTTGCTCCAAGATGCCCTTCGTGTAGATGATTCCAATCTTGGAGCCAAACCATTCAAGAGCTCCTTTGGTGCCCTATGTCCCTTCAGAGGAGCACCCGTCCGTCTTGACGCCCGCACGACATCTTGCACGACATCACAATGTAGTCGGCCGTGTCCCAAGACTTCCACTGTCCACATCACTCAAAATCACAAAAAAGGCTTGTTTAAGTGCCCGCTCGCCTAGACACCACACGAGATCGTGCCCAACACAAAAGCCCCGTGACAAGTGGTACAAGAGCAACTTTATTGGGATTGCTTTGTTTTACTCCAATGGGTTTCAATTAAATGGTGATGAATGAGTCAAATAAGCAAGACAAAGCTCGTGCATCGCTTGCCCAGAGCATGACCGTGCGAGATCCAAGGACATCGTGTCCACGCATAGGGGTCGTTTGGTTGCAATGGGAATAGCATTGGATTAAATATTTTTAATCCAAAAGATAGTCCAATCATCTTTATTCCCATGGATTAGTGTAGTCCAGCCTCCATCAAGAATAATTTACTCTCACATTTTTCTCTATTCTAGCATTAAATACAACGGGGCCCACATGCTTCAAATTTAAGCGTTTGGTAAAAAAAGAAGGAATAAGACCTTAATCCAGGTCTTATTCCCCAACCAAACGCCCCTATAGAGAATAAACATGCCCTATTAGTAATGGAGATGGACGAGATTTGGGAGCACATTAGCTCACATGAATTAATCGGGCTCGAGTAGGTGCAAAATGAAGTTGTGCCGCTCTATGCCCGAATGGAGATCATGAAAGCAACAATTATGAACTTGAGATAATCGCCCAATTGATGGGCATGCAAAATACCCTCAGAGATGAGTTCGACAATAAATTGCTCGAACATCGTTCAACAAGCGATCATGGGTATGGAGCTGGTCCTTCCCATGAGGGATGATCCATCGAAATCCCGAGGCCATGACAAATCAAAGAATTTCTTTGGAATGTCCGACTGTAAGTGGAGGCCTAGGACATTACATCGGAAGAGTGAATGATACCCAATATCTCATTTCTCTTGCAAGATGCAATCAATATGTGGTGACACTACATTTGCGAGGATGTCGATTAGAGCGATATGGCACCCAATTGAAACAGGGGTAGAATTCTATGAGTCACTCATCGCTCATTTCTGCCATGCCAATTCGAATTTGAAAGCTAACATGGCGTTGTTTCGCCTCCAACAAAAAAATCTTTGTAGGAGTACGTCAAGGAGTTCATCGAGCTCTATCTTCAAAATCCCTAAGTGATGGACAAATCCTCCTAGTAGGATTCGTGAACATGCTTAAACCATGAGTCTGCACAGAGTTGGACAAGCAACATTGCCCCAACCTTCGCTCTTTTTTTGTCGTTGTCCAAATATCTCAAAATCCACTAGAATGACTTATTTAGGTGCCTTGCTTGTCTAAGCATCGCATGTGACTGCGTCCCACATAAAGACCTCGCGACAAGGGTATCAGAGCCAAGAATCAAGGTTAGCGCCACCAAAATCCTATGGTAAGGTATTGGTGAAGGAGAAAATTTCATATCGTCAAATGAGTGAAAATCTAGTCCCCATAATGACGGTCAGAGTAAGATGTCCTAGAGAATGAGCTTGACCATATAGACAAGCCAAAGAACCCACTTGGGCTTGTCTAGATGCTTCTCTCAAACACTATACAAGGTCGTGCCCCCGCATAAAGACGTTGTGGCACGCACTTGTGAGCTCGCATAAAGACGACCTCACACACCAGCGAGCTCGCACACATGCTAGCCCAAAACGATGAGCTCGTCATCCGCTCGCATGCACGTGAGCCCAAAGGAACGAGCTCCCTATGTTGGCCTATGTGTGAGACAAATTCATCATAAAGAAATTAATAGTCAAATCAAAAGATTATTAGCAAAGAAAGTTAAATGAAAATATATTAAAAGATTACAAATTGCAAAGAAAAATTTTGAAAATTAGAATTAGTGGAAATGTTCTCTTGTTTACCCTTACAAAGTTATTCCCGACTTTTAATCTCTCCTCCATTTCCTTCATTTTTTATCTATCTGTTATTTTTTGTTTCTCACTCTCTTTGCCTAACTAGAGTTCATTTTTATTTCACAATCAATCCCCATTTGACATTTTTCAAAATATCAAAATAATATATGAAGAACACATCAAAAGTAAAAAAAAATACTGATCAAAGTTATTTTTGTCATTTGATAATATTTTTTTCAATTACCACCATAATTTCAACTATGCGTGATTATGTCGGATGAAGCTGAAAATTATTTGCAGAGGGATTCGAACAAACGCACTGAACATTCTATTTTAGAATGAAAAATCACTGTTAACATTTAAATTTCTTCTCAACTAAATTAATCAAAGAAATCAAGAACAAGAAATATTGAGTAAAATGTCGACGAAAAAAGAATCATAAATTAGCGGTACGCCAAACAGTTCATAAGTGGGCTGCTTACAACGATGGAAGTCATACACTGATGTCCTAAAAACTAATTGATTTCTAATATACAGATCACCAGCCCATTAGTGTTCTTACTCTCTCAACAATTTGATTTCTAGCTTGACTACTTGCCAACGAGAACTCCTGGCTATCATCCAAGAGAAATCTATAGACCTCCCATTGTCTCTCAGATGTTGCATGCCTGCCGATTTCAGCCTGGATACGGAATAAAATTGATTCGAACATATTTCTGAAGTTTCCCAATTAAGCACAACCAAACATACATAGAAGATCAAACTAGAGGCAGATGTTACTTACCAAAAAGATGCAAATTCCAAGCGCTTTAAGAGCAAGAATGACATCATAGAATACAAGTGGCCTCCCCTCTCCACACATCTCAACAGGGTTGGCAACAAGGAGTTCAGCATCTGGTCCCCGGTTAACAATCATCACTCTTAAATGATGAAGCATTTCCAATCTCAAGCGAGAACACAAGAAATCCTGCTTCTCTGAATCAAGAATTTTCTTTCCATCCTGCAGGATGAAAAGATCCACCTCCCTCGAGCCTTTCATGTCTGACAGGAATCGACCATACACGATCTATATATAGGTAGCAATGCAACAAATACTCATTAATGGACAGAAAGGTTACACTCAGGTACAAAATGTTGACATTATACACCAAAACCATTATAAAAAGAACATCTTGTTTTGAGAGGATTCAGTAACTAAAATGAAAAGATGGTAAAATCCAGATTGTAGCAATGCCCAAAAGGCAGATCAAATGATTTCTCTACTAATAGGCAGTTGCAAGCATTAACTGGAAAAAAGGGAAAATCAACTGAGAATGAGGAAATGGCAGGCTGGTAAAACTAATTATATTAGTTAAATTAAGAATGATAAAAAATCCCAGACTTGAAACCAACAGCATGCTTGTGAATTTCAATAGGAGAAGCACCATAACTTAGGGATACATTTAATTCATATAACATGAAATATGTCCATGTGTCCTCTGCTTTCCTACTAAGCAACCATACTAACTTTTTATATACATAGTTCAATTAGCTCAGCATTTGAAAGTTGAACAAAGTTTATTCTGTCATACTACCATTTTCCACAAATCCATTCAGCAGCTAGCTACGATCAAATGATGATAAATAATTCAAATATATCAAAGATATTTCAGTGACAGTAAGAAACAACATTAATAGAGAAGATAAATTCTTACCTGAATATTGCAGTCCTTTAAGATTCTATGTATATCGTAAATGAGTCCCTTCTGATCAACACAATGAATCTGAAGCAAAGTATGTGAAGGGCTTAATGAATTATCAATCTTCACACTAGCCTTCTTCATATTCGGATGTGGACCAACTGCTTCTATGGAAACTTCGTTATTTGGAAGCTCTATCCTGAATAGTTCCTTGGCAATTTCTGGTGGAAGAGAAGAGAAGCCCTGTTGGAATCTTTCAGCTAACTCAATCTCACACATGATGACAGACTCTCCAAGAATTGAACTTAGTCTCCCACATGTGTCATCTTGCCTCTTTTTGGTATGCAGAAGTTCCCTAGGAAAATAAGCACTCATAAGATATAACAAGTACATACTAATGTTAACAACTGGTCAAGCGTCAAGGTAAGTAAGAAGGAAACACCATACTCAACAGTCCGAAGAATTTTGATAATTTAATTTTTAAGAATTTAGATGAAGGTTTTCGACAAGGAACCAACGCAAGCCAAGGTATCAATTCCTGAAAGAAAAGAGAATAAGCATTGCACACGTACATAACAACTGCTCCTGAATATGGCTAAACCATGGATTAGAAAAGGAAAATGGACAGGAAGAACAAATGAGAAACGGACAGAAGAGTAAAAGAAAACAAGCCAAAAGAAAAACATGTATAATCAAGAAACGAGTAATATTGACACTCCAATTTCCTGCAGTGTATTCAGTTATCATCCTATGCGAGTTAATATAAAGCTGAAGCAGAACTAAGCTTTTTCAGCACATTAATTTAGGACAACTATTTGAAGAAGTAGAAAATAAGCTGGAGAAGGAAGACGACCATTATGAATCTAAGCAAAGGATGAAAATAAGTTTTAAGTAAATAAAGAGGAAATTAGCTACAGCAAGTAAGTAAATCCAAGATGCAAATTTTCACAAGCTAGAAAGAGGTAGATCTATAACTCACATGCCATCAGTAATAAAGAAAAGGTCCACAACTCTGCCGTCTGGAGTTGTTGAAACCTTGACCCGGTGGATCAGAAGATCAAGCTCAGAAAGAATCTTTGTGACATCTGCACCAAGTTTGAAATTCAATTAGCAGTTCAACCACAAGATCTTAAGAAATCAACATGAGATTTTTTCCCTATAACAATGACATGAGAATAAGATTACCATGCAGCAAGCCCTTGCGGTTCACGGAGATTATCTTCAGAAGGTACACTTGCAATGATTTCGGTTTATTCAGAAGTTCATAATAGAATGGAATAGAAATGGACGGGCAAACGGACATCAATCGTTCCTTCAAACTCATCCACTGGATGTTCGTGAAGACTGATCGAGGAACAACCCAGAACAGTGCAAAGCACCATTGCCCATCCGTAGATGTGTCTATCACCAGTGAATGCAACACCAGAACATCACTTATTAAGCTATATATACCATAAATGTGAATCTAATTGACAAGCAGCTAAAACATTATGGAACTCATGCAAAGCTTCATTTTTTACTCTTTAGTATTTACAAGTAACTTAACCTTGTGTGGGAACCTGCAAGAAGCCTAATGTGCTTTGTCATGAGACCTTTTTGGAGCGTTTCAACAAGAAACAAAATTTTAACATGGCTAAGATGCAAATTTTTAAGGATTTAATGCATATGCATCAAATCGTCTAACAAAATTCATACCGGAACTAATTCAACAAAAGCACATACATACAGATCAAAATTCTGATAACACAAAGACAACGGAACAGATGAGAACAGTTTTCCTCATGACATGCATATAATGCAACAAGGAGCCCAAAGCAAATAGAGAGAAAAAAAGATAGATATTAATCATCCAAAAAGCCGCCGAGATTTCTCCTGTCCTCTAACTGATCACCTGCTCTCGTGATGTAGAGGCCGAACTCGAGGATGATGCGGCAGAGATCGCAACCGAGTCCCGTCTGATCGGGGCAATTGACGGTGACGACGGTCGGCTCGCCGGCCTCCTTCCCCGGCTGGATCACTACCGCGTCCTCGGTCGCCGCCCCCATCGCACCGCCCGACACCGACCCGACGGCCCCGTTCCTCAGCTCCCAGATGTCACTCACATCTCATCTCCTCGCCCTCTCTCTCTATTTTACACCCTCCATCGTCCATAATAAGACGGCCGCTAGACGCCACGCTCTTGCCATGTCATCCGCTTCGAGCCGTCGTTATCAACACCTGGCAAGCGTTATGGGTCCCTGGCGGCCTGGCGAACCGAAGCCGTCCGCTGGTTCAAACATGTGCGTAGGCGAGATAGAATGGATTTTGAGCCGTCTGATCAAAGATTGACGGCGATACAACGTCGATGAGAGGGGGGATTGGGTGGTGTGAAGAGGCGGCCCCGTTTTGTCGCATCACAACCGTACATTACCATGATTGAGAAGATTACAAGATTTATATAGGATAATAAATAACATTTTTTTCCGCTTAACTCCGAGTTTATCGAATTTTTTAAGATAATCCTTAAACTTTAAAGATTAATTTTTCAGATATGTTCGCTTCATTCCAAATTAACTGTTCTACTATCTTTTTATCTTTTAGAACAATTTCGAGCGTCCTTGTTCAAGGAGCTTCAGTTAAAGCTCGATATCATTTTATTATTCTTTTTATTTTTCTATATATTTATTTTACGAGTAAAAACAATTTAATTAATACATAAAATAATGAAAAAGTTAATACTATTAGTATATTGGGGTGGAATAAAAATATTTAAAAAGTTTAAAGAATGTGAGTGGCTGATATTGAAGCTTAGAGGTTCTTTCAAAAAAAAAAAAAATAGGATAATTTAAGAGAGGCAAGTAGAAAAATAATCCTAATAAATATTCTGCAGTGATATAGAATTTTGAAAACATGTGAATAAAAAATTATAATTTATATATGTTTACTTTTCTGATACAAACTACATCCGGCCATTTTTGTGGAGCCACACTCCAGATGAGGTTGTGGAAAAAAAAGGGGCTGCCAGTCGGTAGGTACACCTTATGCTGCTCGTAGGGGACCATGCCGTATTATTAAAATTTCAAACTCATGATTAGTCTCATAATTGTCTAACTCATCGTTGCTACTAAAAATATATAGATAAAAAAGTAGTGGTTGGTTGGATAATGCAAGTGTCTCGTCGATGATGTATTTGACTGATCATAGCTAATGAGATATTGTTTACGGTGACACAAAATCATGCAAGGTTGGGTCAAAATCCTTTTAAGTATCTTATTATTGTGCACTATCATTATATATTTGTAAAATATATTTTTCCCTTTTTAAATGGAATTTAATAATCCAATAATAATGCATCAAACATCAAAATGATCAAAACTTTAGCCACATGTCATCGTGAGAAAATAATGTGCCTCTATCTTGAATGTGTTCATGACCATTGGATACTAGTATGTTGTGATGTAAAGTGTGAAAATCGAAAAATTCATTAGAAAAATAAAGGGAGAAGTTACGAAAAAATAACAAAATGAATATGATCAAGATTTGATCTTATTAATTTTCCTCATTGACTTTGAATTTTATATAGACAACAAAAGATAACTATACAAAAATTAAAAAAAAAATTGTTACAAAGATTTTAATGATGGATCATCTGATGATTTGATAAATCTTTTTGACGATTTGATGGATCTTCTATCAACTTGTTTAGATTTTTTAAATTTAATATTCCCCTCAAGTTGGCACGTTCGGATTTCGAAGGCCCAACTTACCACAAAGCAACTGAAAATAATCTCTTCTCAATGCTTATGCAAAGATATCAGCTAGCTGCAACCGAGTAGGTAAATAAAATATAGTTATAGCCTTAGATTGAACATGATGACGAATGAAGTAACAATCGATTTTGATGTGCTTTGTCCATTCATGAAAAACGAGATTAGCAGCAATACGAAGAGATGACTGATTATCACAGAAGAGATGCATCAAATTGGAATGAGAAATCTTTAAAGATGATAGAGAACTTTAAGCCATAAAAGCTCACTTCTAGCAGCGGCAAGTGCACGATATTAAGCTTCAACAGATGATCTGAAAATCGTATATTGTTTCTTAGATTTCCAAAAGATCGAACTTCCTCTGAGAGTCACAACATAGTCACTAGTGGATCGTCTAGTGATGAAACAACTAGCCCAATCAGAATCACTAAAACCAATCAAATTCAAAGAAGTAGGCTTTACGAAAGTCCAACACCTGGACTAGATTTTAGATAATGTAGAACTCGAAGAGCAACATCCAAATGTTGTTGACGAGGCTGATGCATGAATTGTGAAAGTGTATGAATCGAATAACAAAATTTTGGTCGAGTGATAGTCAAATATATAAGTTGTACTACGAGACGACAATATTGTCTTGGATCACGAAATAAATCACCACTATTAAGAGCCAATTGATGTCGTTATTCCATGGAAAGATAATAAGTTTGGAACCTGTCATCTTATATTACAAAAGTATGTCCAAAGTGCATTTTCTTTGACATAGAAAAATAACATAATTCACATGAAGCACATCAATAACTAAGAAAAACCGTAGAAGGCCTAAGTCCTTCAGATGAAAATATGAATGAAGATATCCCTTAAACATTGTGCAATATGAAGAATTATTGCCAACAAGAAGAAGATCATCAATACATATTAATAAAACAAGAAATGTAGAGCCTCTCGAAAAAGTAAACAGTGAATAATCAACAGTAGATTGTTGAAATTCATAAAAAAAATAAAGCATTGGCAAGCTTAGAAAATCAATTTCGTGAAGTTTGGCGCAAACCATAAAGAGATTTATGAAGTCGGCAAACAAGATTATGTACATTATAAGAATAACCAGGTGACAATTTCATATATACTTTCTCATCAAGATCACCGTGCAAGAAAGCATTATGACATTCATTTGATGGGTTTGCCAATTTTGAGCAACAATAACTATAAGAAGACAACATATTGTAACCAATTTGGCGACAAGAGCAAAGATCTCATGATAATCCAGTCCTTCAATCTGAGTGAATCTTTTGGCAATAAGGTGAGCTTTATACTGTTCAACACTACCATCTACATTTCGTTTGATTTTGAACACCCACTTGCATCCAATAGGGCGTTTTCAAGAGGGAGTGACTGAAGTGTCCAAGTTTGATTAGCCTCTAAAGCATTTAATTCAGTAAACATATCATCACGCTATTGAGGATCATGTAAGGCTTCATGATGATCTCGTGGCTCATGAGTGGTGTCTAATTTAACGAGAAATGCTTTACAAGGAGAGAGTTTAGTCATAATAAATGAACTATTGTAAAGGATAACATGTACCTAAAGACCTCAAATTCATGGGTGCATTACAAGAAGAAGGATTGCTTATGGCGATATAACACACATAACCTTCAGATGTGTAGGAGGACGCTTAGGACAATTAGATCGATGAGAATTGACAAACAGAATAACTGTGCGAGACGTATCAGTGGCTTCAGAATTGTCAATGGAAGTGGAGGGATTAATGTCTGTAGGATCTAGAATGACACCAAGAGGGGGGGGGGTGAATTGGTGTATTAAAAACTTTTGTTCTTCTTAACTTAAATATCTTAGTGTTGTGTTAATGGAAGCAAACATATACGAATATGAACAAACAAAGAAGGGAGTAAAGAGAACAAACACACAAAAAACAAACACAACGTTTGTTATCGAGGTTCGACCGAACTCCTGGCCTACGTCCCCGCTCCGATATTCTCCATGAGATCTTCGAAGTTCACTATATCCTTCTTCAAGGGCGAAGGCTCCTTTACAACTCTCCTTTCTTTGTACTGAGGACAAGGAGAACAACCTCTTACAATATAATATCTCAAGCTCTCTTGAACCCTTCTCACAAGGGGAACTAAGACTCTCGTTCTAAGCACTCTTGGAGTTAGTTCTCAAGACTCTTGAGATTACATTTATACTCTGCACTCCCGACCTAATTCTCTCTCACAGAAAAC
>LTAE01005358.1:4568-28777 GCA_001647135.1 Pontederia paniculata
TTGATAAATAAAACTTATTTTTCATGAATTATCTTTGTGATAAGTTCTTGTTATGCATGTGTAGTATGTCGATCAGGCATGAACTTACTCACTCACACGAGTAAATGCCTCTGGCGCTTAGGAAATAGCGAGCAGAGAAGAAATATTAAACTAACGTATTTTTTGTGTAGAAATGGTCTAAAATCGTCTTGATGTGTTCGAGATATAAATGAATTAAAGTAATTTCATGTAGCCTGATAAGAGGTAGTCAAACATGAGACCTCAACTTGATGTCCGAAAAGGGCGAGTAGTTGGAGGACTTAAGTCAGACGCCATAAGTGGGCGACTGAACTTAAGTTTGTGCGGTGTCAAATTTTTTGCAAAGTTAAGACATATGCTCCTTTAGTGGGAGTCTCCACCGCGATACTTGTGATTTCGAAATAAGTATGCTAAGTCGACCATGAAACATGACGAGTCCATTTATTCACCTCTGTCATGGTGTGAGTCTCTATAGACTGATTAGTCTATGTGTGCCCTTAGACTCTTGGCTATGCTTCAAGATCATGTGTTAGTGTCTGCTACTTTAGCTGGGTACTCAAAGGCCAAAAGTGAGCGGTCCGTCGAGCCACGTCTGAAAAAGCAACTAATCTATTATTAAGAAGTATGAGAGTAAGAGGAAGATATGTTATGAGTTACATAAGAATTTCGTACCAACTAATTTATCCTTGCGAAGAATATATTTTGCAAACGAAATTAATTACCGTGGAGTCAGACACGAGGTGTCTAGACTATGCAACAAAACTGATCTGGGGTACAACGAGTACGCATATTTGAGCGACTATGTGAGCCATAACCTTGGATAAAAAGACTTGTAGAGAAACTATGTGGGTCATAGTCCATGCTTACAAAATGTTTGAGTGATTATGTTTTCTCTAACAAGCCATAATCTAACTCAGTGATAGAGCGTCATGTTTCCCTAATAGGTCATGATAAAGCTCTTAAGTCGGTTGAGCAGTTGTGTATCTCTAACAGGTCACAATAATAAGCTCTCATATTTGTGTTGTGCTTGTACTCGTGAGTCGCACGACTCATTTGCCATATTGAGATAATCGATTGATAATGACATTGGTCCATTGCATGCAAGTGAGAGATTGTTGGAGTAAGTGCATACAATGACCCAAGGATCATGTATTGATGTGCATGCACATGCAGTGACCCAGAAGTCATGCATTAACCTTGGGAGATCAAGTGTCATGCATGTCATAATACATATGTCTTCTCCTCTCCCTCACCTTGCACTATAAAAGGGACCCAAATGCTAGTACATGGAAGGATGATCATGAGTAAAAGTTTATCTTTTGATATTGTTCTCTATCTAAGACATTTGAGTTGTGACATAGTGTTCTAAGTCCACGTGACTTAGTTCCCGATGATGAGGATAGACCGACGTGCTTTCAGTGTTTATGGAAGAATTTCTTTCGGCTCCGACAACTTACGTTTTCGCAGCAAGAGGTATTCCATAAAACATATATTTAGTTGAATTATATTTGTTATAATTCCTACAATCTGTTTTGATCCGGTCAAAATCCAAGTTCAATCGGTTGATTCGTCGATTCAATCAATCGTGCCTAATGAAGCATCCCAAAAAAATATTATTTTTTATTAATATTTGTAAGAAAAGAATCATTGAAAAAACTTAATGCTTGATATATTGAAAAATAAAATAATATGTTGTGATGTATATTTTTTATGTTTAAAAAATTATTAGCAATTATCTTATGATGCTTGTATTTAATTTTACTATATAAATTTTATGTGTGGTGAATTTATTATTTTAGTTCTAACGAAAAACTATTATATTGTGATATTAATATATTATGTGTTATCATGTGTCAACTTAATGCATATTTTATATTTTATATTAATATTATTGACTAGTTCGACCATTCGGCTTAATTGATCCGATCGGTTCGAACTCACGCGGAGATCAATCCAGGTTGATGCCTGGATCGAATTTTACAACCTTGGGTATAACATAAATAGATATACAAACAGTTACATAGACTTTTCTATCAAAAAGTGGTTCACATACGTTCAACAAATTCAAGTGTAATATGTCACAATGTTCATGAAACTAAACAGCCAGACCAAATGCAAATAAAAGATTCACCATTGCATTATTGTGATCTCTTCAAAGTTTTTGAACAAAATCTTAGGACATGGAACCACTCAGGAACTCCATAGAACATTAGTTTCAAATGAAAATTGGATGCTGACAAAGTTTTGGACCACTGTGTATCACCTTCTTGGGGCATAACAAGAACTAATTATCAACCTCCCCTCTCACAAAAAAAAACAGAAAATAAATGTACTGAACTAGCCCAGGTATTAAGTTGTCATTGATGAAGATGACCACAATGGGCTTTCATCACTTTCCCAAGATCAAGTCCTAAGATAAATTGGGCCAAAAGTACCCAGGGCTGGGTTCCATCCAATGATTTGATAAATATTAAAGAGCAAAAGCACAAGGAGCAAATGCAAATTAGTGTAATGAGTATGTCATGTTGTATAATTGGAGTTATCAAATATGACAAGATATTAATATATCCACAGGTCTGAAGACTTAAATTTATGATGCATATAAATAAATCTATGCAGAAATTGTGCTGCATAAGTTTATCCAATGTACATATAGTTAAGAGTACATGTGTAAAATGCATTTAAAGTTATGTGATCTTGAGTTTTCTTCCCATTGTTTATTACTGTTTTTTCTTTCCACACATATCAGATTCTTAGGCTTCACTGGTAACTGAGAATTGTACATGTATAGGCACACTGATGTAAGAAAAATAGTACCTGAGAATATATTGAGGACCTGTAAAAAAACAAGTGTGCTGAAGTATCCTTTTGCTTAAAGCAAAAAAAACATGCACAGTGGAATTCAGTGAGCTCCAACATTGAAGTTAGTGGCACTGACTCGGCGAATTAGATTCTCAAGTGGTGTGTGTGGATAGATGTTTATTGAGCTCGCTTAAAACCTTGGGAACAAGAGTATATGCCTCTGATGGGTGGATTTAATGAGACAATGGCTTGGATATGGTGGAAAATGACTCAGTTTCTGTTTGCTTTTCTGTCACGAGAATATATGCCTATGTTAATAGGTTTCTCTTATGAACTTTTATGAGATAAAAGGATGTGGAGGAATTGCAGAGACACACCTGACCTAGATGGAATAAGATTGGAAGGGGACTTATAGGCCTAGTTCTTATGATTTCAGATTAAAGTGCACTTTATTCCAGGCCTAACTGGCCATGCACTTTAACTGTGATATCCTGACTATTTACCTTCTTTGCTTAGAAGGAAACATGGGAAGGTGACCAATTGAATCAATCAATTATGCTGTTTGTGTTATATGATTATATCACTACATATATATGAGTCCCTGCATAGCAGAAAAAAAGTGAGTGATCAGCAAGATGGCAGGTTGTGTTCAGTTGTTTTTTTCTTTTTGTGAGGATTCAGAAGATAGGATTAAGTGCATGGTTATAGAATTAAACAAGTACAGTTGTCTGGGTGTCACAAAATTGTTCATATGTCCATGGCAAAACCAAAACGCCTCAGGACAAACATAATCGTCCATATCCACGTACATATATGTTTTTGCAGATCTTGGATGCTTTCATTAAGAATAAAGACAAACAAATTTCGTGCTTAAAACAGGTTGTATGCTTAGAGTTTAGCTCAAACATTTTGTACTACGTTTGCTGAACAAGGAGAGGGGGGGGACAGGATTCAGCAACTGTGTTGTACCTCTGACCATTAGTTGGGGAGCTTTCCTGTATCCTAGAGACACATTGCATCCACAGTTCTATATCAGGACGAGCTTAAGGTCAAAAAGATGCCTCCAACATGCAAACTGGATCAGCTGGTTTTATGGATGCACTGCATGTTAATCTCACAAGATCACGCCAACTTCCAATTGATTTTGGTTCATATCATGGCCTTTCTATCCTGCATTAATATCTGTTCAGTGAATTCCAAGTCTGAATTGGAACTTTTAAGTAAAGATAGTATTTTCTTTTTGGTGTGTGTATCTGCAATATAAAGTGAATTACAGTGAACAACTCAGAGCAGAACAGATAATTGAGATTTGTATTTTCTGTCATTGATGGAGCACTGGGGCAGAGTTAATGCTCCAACTAAGAGCAAATATGTCGACCCAACAAACAAATACAACCAATACTTGAGACAAATGCTCCTCCAAAGGCTTCTCCTTTATGCATCTTTGCACTGTTTGAGATTACCATAACATGCCAAATGCTTCCACTTATTAAACTTTGGACATCAGATTCTTATGTTACAAATATGTATCAAGGAGGGGTACAAAAAAAAGGAATACAATAAACAAGTTGCTGCATTGCTTGACATGACTTTAATAAATCATGTTGGATGTGCCTAATTATGTAGCATTAAAAGCCATTCAATTGACATAAACATATGCTGATCAGTGTGCTAATCTAGCGTTCATGTGCCAATCCAAAATGTTTATTAATTACGTTATTGTCAGGAGAAAAGATTGGTATCATGATTACTGGCATAATGACTCGCTAATTGAATAGGAAAAGAAAGCACTAAAGATGGCCAACTATGGGGACTAATTTAATTCTTTTTTATTCTGCATTACTGCACCGAGCTATCATTTTTTCCACCACATGAGCGTGGTGAAATAACCATCTTTTCAGTGGTTTGTGACAGATTCTTTTGTACATACAATGTACAACAACTTCTCTTTTCATTCCCTTTTTTTTATTTTTCAATGGACAGTAGAAACTTGGCAGTTTGCTCCTTCAAATATGACTTTAATCATTTCATGATCCTGAAAAGAGACTACGAAAGTAATCATTTTTTAGCTTTAATTAATTTGTGCAACCACGGTCATCATTTAGGTTAATCTTCCACAATAATCATCCACCCAAAGGGACAAAGCGCAAGAAAATGCAACACAACGACAGGATGAAGAGACTGTCCAATTCACTTTGAAAACTAAGGACTTGTTTGGTTGAGAAGGAAAGGAGGATAACGAAGAAGGAAAAGAAGCTTAATAATTTAAATTTTATTTGATTATTTTTAATAAAAAGAAATAGGAGAATATCTCTTTTGTTTACTTTCATAGTATTTTTCTTTCAATTTCAAATTGAAGTATAAAAAAGAAAAATTAAGAACATAATTTTAATTTTAATTATATATAATTATATATATATTCGTTTAATAAAAAATTATAATTTCTTTTTCTCTTTATGTCGTCCAAATAAAATTAATTCTTTTATCTCTATTTTTTTCTTTTTCCTAATTTTCTTTCTCTCCATTACTTTTCCTTCTCTTTGATGATTATTGAATAAATCGGAGGGTAGGTGGAGAGAGTATCAAAGAGATTATTTTTTTCGATAATAAAAAAATAATGTACCATCATATTATACATAAGCACGGTCTACACACATGTTTCTCGTATAGAGAATGTTATATCAATGAAAAATCTGATATAGATCGTTGTAGCTACGAAAATGATGTACCATTTACGACATCAAGACATGCATACATATGTCATCGATTGTTATTATAATTTTCTACACAAAGAAAAATAAGAAGAAAATATTCTAAGGGTAATTTGAGGGAAAGACAAAGAGAAACAATGATCATTGAAGTGAGCCGGTGGAGAGGTGTAAAAATTTATTATCCGACAGCTAATTTTAGTTGATGGAGAATCTGAAACATGGAGAAGAAAACAGTTCCATGTTGGGAGTTAATAGCTTAAGGAACAGTAATGCACATCACCAGAAAAGACGCATCAAAGATGTTAGAATCCATTCGAATTCCCTCTTCTTCTTCTTCTTTTTTCCTCTCCACTCTCCACCCAGCAGATAAATAAAAAAAAATATATCCCAAAAGACACGTCCTGAATCATTTGAGCACACACTTGGAACTTATTCCTAATCCCACTTACCACTATGTGGAGCACCCTCTCAAACTTGTTCACATTTGCTAATACGTTGTGCCAATAAGGCATGCATACATATACATATATAGGAATATCCTCATAACCAGATGAGCATTTAATCCATTGATCTCAAACTTTGCAATTGCAATAAAACTTGTAACTTGTCCAGTTGATATGATCGAATGATGCATTGGATGCTATTCGTAAGGTATGGGACTTAATTTTTCTTCTGCAACCCTGTTTGCATACGAACTGCTGCTGTCGGCCGGCTGGCCATTGTGTGCAGATCCATTGATCGTATGCCATGTAGCACGAGACGTTCGTGGTCGCGTAATATTTTCATCCCATATGAGCTAAACATATCTAATTTATTATAGTCTATAATTTATTTTCAATGTGACTTCAAAAATAAATCGAGTCGATAATTTATTTTTAATATGACTTTAAAAAAAATAGTTTGATTGACATATATTATTAACGAATTTATAACTTAATAGATAACCTCGAATTCAATCACTAGAGTTCTAATTTTATGAGAGTATTAACTTTTCACTCTTATCCGAATATTAAATTTGTCGAGCATTGAGAGTACTGAACATCGATGGATCATAAACTTTAATCGAAAAAAATATGATTTTAAAAATTAATTTCAAATTTATGAAACCTTTTAAGAAGATTTCTTTGTTTATTCTACTAGTCACCTTGCAATTTATTAGATGGATGCAAATTAAATCGATATTTTTAAGCAATATATATGCTGGATTTATCATATTATTTCGGAGAAGCAATTAATCTTATCATATTTACACCATAGCACCATTTATACACCCCTAAACTTAAAGATTTATCATGGCAAGCTACAAATAAAGAAAAAAAAAAGGTTTTTTCTTAAAATCAAACCTTCGGCAAAAGATGTTTTTTTGCTCTCAAATAACATGGAAATGTTTTTTTTTTTGGGTTTTTTGTTCTGCTTTATGTACTTTTGTTCATTATTTCACGATACAGCGGTCCGGTGATCCAGCGGAACCGGTTAAGTCGTTTGTCTGGTCCGCCAAGACGATGGCCAAAGATTCCTCCCGTCGGAACTTGGTCTGCTTGGCGATGAACTCCTCGATGGTCCGCCGGAACTCCTCGTCGTCTACTTCGTCGACGTCCATCTCGTCCTCCGGCAGCGGCCACCTCTTCTCTCCCTTCCTGCCGACGTCCGTCTCCGATCGCCGGAGCTCCGGCGCCGGCTTCCTTTGACGATGCATCTTCTCCGACCGGCTCCTGCGGCACTCCTTTCTTTTCGCCTCCGGGCGCACGGTCTTGTCCTCGTAGACGACTGCCTTCTCCTTCACCTCCTCGTCCCCGGCCGATGCCGCCGCGGCCGCCTGGATGTAGTAGTGGCTCCGCCCGCGGGCCTCGAGGAAATACTCCTCGTAGATATCGCCGGCTCCGGAGGAGGCGACGGAGGAGGAGGAGGAGGAGGAGGTGGAGGCGGACTTCGAGGGGGAGAGTTGGCCGGACATGTAGAGGAGGAGGAGGATGATGGCGTTGCCGACGAAGAAGACGGAGCGAGGGCTGAGGACGACGACGGCGAAGCGGCGGAGGAGGTCGGTGGAGAGGCGCGCGGCGGCGGGGAGGCGGAGGGAGGACCAGAAGACGAAGAGGAGGAAGCCGGCGACCTCGAGGCAGCGGAAGAGGGTGCCGAGCCTCTGGAGGCGCCGGTAGTGGCGCATCGCCGCCTCCTTCTCCTTCGACACGGTGTCCATTGGCGGAAGAAGGTTTCAGAAGCGAAGGGCTTGAGGAGGAGGAGGAGGAGGAAGAAGAAGAATAAAAATGTGAAATATGAGTGAGCTCTTGAGGCGAAGAGAGGTGGCCTTTTTATAAGGATTTGTGAGCTCTCTCTCTCTCTCTCTCTCTCTCTCTCTCTCTCTCTCTCTCTCTCACACACACACACACACACATATGTGAGAGAGTGATGTGGAGGAGGAGGAGAATAAAAGAAAAGAAAAGAGTGGTTAGCGTAGTGGAATGGACCTGACTGACGCAGCTCAAGCGAGCTTTGTGCATCTGGTTAAAGTGGGAATCTGATTTAACACTTAGCCAGAGTTTTAATAATACATAATATCATAATATAAAAAAATAGTGTATAAATTATTCTAACTTTAGTTTTAAAAGTCGTTTGCTTACATTAAAATTGTTAGTATTTTTAACACATTACATGCATGATATTAAAGTGTCTTAAATGTGTTTGGATCAACGGAAAGAAAGATAATAAAAAGGAGGATAACAATTATTATTATTTAAATAATATTTCTTTTGGAGGAAAAATAATTTTGTTCTTAATTAGTTATCACATTGAAAAAAGGTTAAAGCTAGTATTTACGGCTCTTTCCATTACTTTGCTTCTTTTCTGCTTTAGTAGTATAGTAGTAATAAAAAAAATGAGTAGCCTTATAAGTGCTGTGTACTATGCATGAAACATGGTAAGAAGAAGAAAAATGAAAACTTATCAACGGGATGAGTGGTAAATAACTCTTTTTCAATTAAGCAGGTTTCGAGTTCGAGTATATGTGAACGTATAA
Source organism: Pontederia paniculata (assembly GCA_001647135.1). NCBI lineage: Eukaryota > Viridiplantae > Streptophyta > Magnoliopsida > Commelinales > Pontederiaceae > Pontederia > Pontederia paniculata. The sequence continues at coordinate 13,113 of LTAE01005358.1, forward strand.
TAATTTTTGTTGAGAGTTTTACCTGTCACAATTAGGCATGCGATACAGAGCGACACAAGATTAGTCGAGTCTCATAGTGGACCGAGACTCAAATCTGTGATCGGTATGTCTAATTATTAGCGTCGTGTTAGTTAAAAAATCGGCATCGCTTCTCGAAAACTCTAGTGGTAATAAAAAAATAAAAAAATTTAAACCGATGTGATATAAAAAAATTATCAGTGTTGTAAAACTCGGATCAGACCGGCCAGTCGGACCGCTATCCGGCCCCTAAAACGGGTCATGGGTCACTATTGAACCAGAGAGGCTTTTGAATCGGTTTGGACCGGTCAAACCCGGTCAAAACCTGGGTTCGATCGGTCAAATCGGTGATTTTGATTGAACCGGGTGTACAATTTTTTTTTCAAAAATTCTGAAAAAAATGATATTCTAAATTGGATGCATATTATTCGTTCATTAATTTTATTTAATTGATTAAATGCTAGAGTAATTAATTATATTATTTTGGATCATATACTACTTTCTTAAGTTTCATTATGTATTTAGCTTAATTTATGTTACTTTATAAAATTGATCAAATTTTGATTATTGAATATATTGTTATGTATCATATATATCATTTTCAATTTTTTGTTAACACGAAACATAAATTCTAGTAATTAATATATTATGAACTTATGAATTGAGATACAAAAATTGTGTGTTATAACTTATATTACATATTGTAGTTTAATTTTAACACATTAATTATTTTAAATATATTTATTGTCAATCGATTCGACCATCCGGTTCAAACGGTCCGACCTGACCCGATGAGCTATTCAGGTCGACGTTCGGTCCGGGTTTTACAACATTGAAAATTATAACTTTTTTTAAAAATTTAAAAGAGAATTATTGTTATGTTTTGAACACTTTTAATATGTATAAGAATTACTCAACTACCATTCTTTTATGCGAATAAATATTAACAAAAATCATACAATAAATAGTTATATTAAAATATATATTATGTATTTGAAGTTAAATTATAGAATAGTTTATCTCATAATGTTATAAGAAAATATATAGTCTAAAAAATATAGGGATTGCCCAATGATAATGTTTTATTTATTAGAAAAAAATCATTAAAAAAATGTAGGCTTGCCCACTTAGACCACTTTCACCTTACATTAAAGAAGTTTATATCACTAGTTATTTGATAAAAATATAGGACTTTAATCTATCTTGCAATAACAGATCAGTTAATATTTTTAAAAAAATAGTTATGGTGTGACCCGTTGATTTTTGGATTAAACTATTCTACAAAATATATAGAACTTCTTGTTCTTTTTAAGCTATTTAAAATATTAACTTGTATTCATTGAATAATAATTATTTAATCAAACGATTCAAACAGACTCCTAATAAATATTTGATGAACGCATTATCTTCTGAAATTTTGCACGAGATTACATCAATTGCGGAATGCTCTTTCTATAATAATAATAATAATAATAATAATAATAATAATAATAATAATAATAATAATAATAATAATAATAATAATAATAATAATATTATTATTATTATTATTATTATTATTATTATTATTATTTTTTTTTTTTATTAACACTCCTCAATTATATTTTTCTTCCACATTTAACCTTAAACTATAAATTTATTAACTTTAATTCTTGAACTCATTTCAATTTGTCAATCTAATCATTTCACTAAATCACATTCAAAATTTTATTAAGTTAAGTTTTTAATAATTATCAAATAACTTTATTACCATTAATTTTTAATATAATAAATAAAATTTTAAAAAATAAAAATAAAGCAAGGCAATAAATATTATTTAATAACGATTCTTAATAATCATGAAATGACTTGAACAATGAACAAGTTGTTTTTCTTATTTTTTTAAGTATTTTTATAATATTTAAAAGGAAAGGATAAAATTATCATTTTGTAATTTAAAAACTAAATTTAACATAATTTTGGATGGAATTTAGTAAAGGACTTGATTGAAAAATCAAACTTTAAATATTTTATACTTTTAATTAATGGATTTGTGTTTGGTAGGTGAGTTGAGGCGATTGATATTGTTGCAATTTTTTTTGGGTAATAATACTGTTGAGATTTAGAACATTGTTGATTAAACAGGCGAAATGCCACACATCCGAGTAACAAGAGTGTTGTTTACGAGACAAATGAGCAGCTTTTAGCAGAGAAGGTTATAATTAAGATGCAAGTGAATGAGGAATTTTTTACGTTCTCAAATGACTATTAAGTTTTTGAATATCGCAAAAAAAAAAAACGTAAGTGGAAGTAGAATCGAATCTCATCAATTAATGGTAATTCAAAATTTCCATCTGTTCTTGGCTGAGCTAAATAGAAGAACAAGCAAGTCTGATAACTTGATCGAGAATTAATTTTCTTTTTCGTATAATAATTATTCTATATCAAGATTTCCTACAATTAAAAGTTGGATTTTTTTTTGTTTCCTCCATAAAGCAATTAAGTCAATAGTCCAACGAAATATGTAGTCATCTATGACGGGGGCTCTATGCATGTTGTCTTCAAGTAGCATCATTTAATTAGATAGAAATGCATCCAATGTCCCATATTATATATTTTCATTTTGGCCATCAAACAAAACTCAAATAGTTTAAGCAGCTTTATTTATATTGATATAAATATTTTTTTTCTTAAAATTCTTTCATCATTTTCAGTGCCGATCATTTTAAAAATAGTTGATCAACAGAAAAAAAAAATTTTCATTGATAAAAATAAGTTTTGAAAAAAAATAAGTTACTCATTTATTTTAAAAACAATCTCCAACAAATTCATATTGTTTATATCTTCAAGTGACACACCAAATATATACTAAAAAAACTATTTTTCTTGAATTTTTTTCTAAAAAATGGCTTTCTTTAAAAATCCTAAGTTATATAATATTTATGCAAAGGGTGTAAACGAGATATACATCAGTCATAATTATAAGTTATATAATATTTAGGCAAGCAAGATAAACATCAGTCATGATTACATAATATTATAAGTTATATAATATTTACGCAAGCAAGATATACATCAATCATAATTATCAAACTGTTATCAGAAAATTTTATTAGGCCGGTCAATATGAGAAGCTGAAATTTAAACACTTGATCCACTCCCATATAAATATGTCCCATTTACATATGCCTCCCCTGCACTATTCCAAAATAAATCACAACTAATAATATTTATAAAAAAGGGAAAATGGAAATGCCGATCGCTCCCCTCCACATCAACACTATTATTTATCAACTAAATCGACCCAATATTTTTTATTAATTAAACACTTGATTGGATCATCACCATTAGATTATGTTATGATCGCGATAATTGCCTTTTACATGATCCGTTAATCTAACAATTATTATTATTTGTCATTATATTTTATTTTGAATTATTTTATTTGTGAGAATAATGTGTTTTGGTTCATGATAAATTTAATTATTATGCATGATTGTCAAATTAATCAAATGATAAAATGTAGGTATCACTCAATGTTGCACCTTCATTCGTCTTTTATAAGATTCACACAACCTTCATTTACTAATATTGACCATTACTACCCTTTAATTTTATCATAATGTTTTTTTTTTCATTTTAGTATTATGAATCATGAATACATCGAAGAGGATACGATTGGACGTGCATGCAAACGTGAAATGTGGCACACGTGCTTCCGGAGACAAAGTCTAGTGACGAGACCTGACCAAGTCTAAAAGTAAAAAAGAGAGAAGAGAGACCCTTCCTTCTTCCACCTACCAAATACGTTGAGGTGTAGCGTGTAAACAATTCTTCTTCTTCTCCTCCTCCTCCACCAGCAGTTCCAAAGAGTAAAACATGCGAATGGCTACAAAAATGTACCCAAAAAGCAAATAGCAAATGGCAACAAAAAGCCCCCCTCATCAATATATATTTGTTTGCTTAAATTTCTCTCTTCAACTTTAAGGGAACGGAACTCGATGTCTAATGGCGCCACGCTTGTGGGGGATCCATGGACTTCAATTACAAGCATGTACACAAATGATTATATTATTATGGTACTAGAGTATTAATTTAGCTCACAAATTAGCTCATTTAAAGATTGATTAGTAATGGTGAGTTTCATCCGATTAATTACATACTATTAATCAATATTGTAAAATTCGAACCGGACCGATCGATCGAACTGATCGGATCGGTATCCGAGCTTCCAATCGGCCTGTGGGTTAAATAAAAACTGGATATCCTATTGAGCCGTTTTGAACCGATCAAATTCGAGTTGAACCGAATAAACCCGGGTTAGACCGATCGGTTCCAAATTTTTATTTAAAAAATAACATATAATTTTGTGTTTGCGGTGAAATTTGAATCTTGGTGAAATGAAATATTTAACTCACCCAAACCACTAAAGCAACTAAATAGATATATAAATTTTATAATTTATTTTACTATTTATTTTTTTTAGTTTTACGTCATAATAGCAATATCCTAAAATTATTATTTATTGACAATAAATTCAAAATATTTTTTCCTTTTAATTCAAAAAGGACTATCATCACGAGTTTATTAAATTATTATACTCTTGTGAACAAATATTTAATTGTTAAATTTTATTTAACATTTCATAATTAAAAATAGTTCTATCGAGTTATTATATATATTAATATGAGATGTTAATATAGTACATATCTTATTAATTTTTGTTAATATATATATGTATATATACACTTTTAGTCTCGACTTTAGGGATAACTATTTTTTGTCATATTTTTACGAGAACCACATTAACTTTTGTTAGCATACAATATATATTTATATTAATTTATTATTGTTCGATCCAACCATCCGGTCTAACCGGTTCGGCCGATTCGACCTTATCCGGAGACCTTTCCGGGTCGTTCGCCGGTCCGAGTTTTACAACCTTATTATTAATAAAGGGTTTTGAGAAATGGGAATTGCAAGCTCTTTCCTTATGAAAAGAAATATTTTTAATACAAATATTAAATTAGATGTATTATTAATAATTTTAAAAAATTAAGTTGATAAAAAATTAATATTTTTATTTTTATATTTTAAACACTCATTCTTACGTGTCTAATATCATATTAAATTATATAAGTTATCAATAATCTTAAAAACTTAAGTCGATAAAAAAGTAATACTTTTATATTTACATTCTTATTAATAAATATTTAAAATATATACATCTATTGATTATATATGTGTGTGGGCGATGCAAAATGTGTTAAATAAGCACCATGTCGTGCTAAATAAAATATAAGAACCCAATTAATTTTGATAAAAGTGATATCCGATTATTAAATAATTTGATTATATTAGTGTTGACTCGAGTGATAATAACATATAAACAAATAAAGATGAACTAGTGAAATCGAATTTAGTCGGAACTTGATATGCATCATCATCGTAGGATTGTTCGAATCTAGATGGTAGAATCATGATTCGGAATGTAAGATTTTGATAATCTTGGATGCTAGTACAGTTGGAGTTGGAGTTGTTTTCAAATGGATCTAAGACAATATACTAAATTTAAGAGTAGTTATAAGTCATCCAAAGTTGTTTTAATTTGATTATTAATTCATGTTGCGAACCATTCATCATATGATCTTTAAGCGCTTATTAGGACCCATTTGAGAAGGATAGCATCTGATACCTGATTAATACACTATTAATTCAGAGTATATTGAAGTCTGATTAATTGTGAGACAATTTTATGTTTAATACTTGGAAAGAAAATCAGGCTAAATTCTAACTTGAACTCTGTTAATATATTAAATTATATCGAGATGCCTCTCTTTTTTTTTTGTTTTACGACCAAACATGCATAACAAATTGTAGAAATGTATTATTCTCAAATTAAATGTATCACTGGAAAGAATAACCTATTCGCCATCACAATGATTGTGTGATTGCTGAGAGAAGTTAATCGATTATAACAAATTGCGAACGTTCAACCAAGTCAGTAGGTTTTTTCTGAAGAATATAAATATAAAATTATTTTTAAAATTTTTAAAATTATTGATAGCAAATTTATTTTAATAAGATAGCACAGTCAAAGATTTTGATTATTCCTCCATTTGACCAAAAAAAAAATTTTTGACTATTAAAAATTCAATTTTCCTTATTTAACAGTCCACTTGATAGTTTAAGCTAAATCAAATTTGTTAGCTCTCGTGAATATTAAGAATATAAGTATGAATATATTCTCTTCTAATCGAATTAAATATTTAGAACAGTTAATAATACATATAAGTTAACATGATATTAGATGATACTAGAATGAAGTCTTTAATTTAAGTGATGCGATGAATCTAACTAAATCAAAATTTTCAGAACTCACTATGCTTTTAAGATATAATTAGCCAACTAATTTAATATTTATCATTTTATTGTCAGTGGAACCTTAGATGGAGAACAGTTTTGTGTAATTCTCATAAGTCATATCTGCACCAACATTGAATGTTGGATAGCAAAGAGTATCTACAGTCTTTTATCACAACATACGTGGCAGTGAAATACAATTGATTTGGATTAGTTAAAATTAGCGTGTCATCATTTCCCCAATGTTAAAACTTCTTACATAGTAGAAAGATACTTAATCAAAATACTAAAAATCATTATACTAAGATATGTCATTGTTCGTTAATTTTTTTTCTTATTCAATATTGTTAAATGTTAATGTTCTAACTATAACAAGGTTTCTCATAATAATAATATTTTGTATGATTATTCAATTTTTAGCTTTTATCATGAAATATGCATGTAATACACATATATCAATTATCAAAACGGCCAATGAAAATTAAGGTGAAGTGATAAAGAGTTTATTCTTGATTAATACGATATCAAGTTTGAGTGTTTTTGGATAGAGATTTTTTTTGTTATATTTTATTTATTATAGTCAGATATTATATGTTAGTAGGAGACTAATAGTTTGGAGTAATCCAAAATAAAATAAAATGTATTATTGTGAAAGAGAAAAAAAAAAGAAATTTGTAAACGTTTAATCACTTTCCCTAGGAGAATAGGCATGCATAGTTTATCTAATCGTTGGAGTGACACAAATGCTCTCACTTTTTTTAATTAATACTTTTTGCGAAGATAATGGCCAAAACATTATTTTATAATCAATAAAAATAAAATTTAATTGAAAACCTGACGAAAGGAGATGATATGCCAAAACTAACTAAATGAATAAAATTATAAATTTATAATTCTACACTACACGAGTTCAAAAGATTTAGAAACTACACCAAAAAAATATGTAGGCAACCCTGAATCAGAATGCACAGCTGTGTAGGTATGACATTGATGATCTTAGCTTCCTATATATTTTCGTCTCCAAATTGACTGGACTCAAGAAAAATTGAGATATGCACTGCGTTCTAAACTGGAAGAAAGTCAGAAACCTCAAACCTACTAGTCCTGCTAAATTACTGTTTAACAGTGAAAGCCATTTTATTTGACATGCTATTTATTATCAGTCACGGTGACTGTGAGATTGATGATGTACCATCTACTACTCTATGACATTATATATACAGAGAGAGAGAGAGAGAGAGAGAGAGAGAGAGAGAGAGAGAGAGAGAGAGCAGGAGAGCCGTACCTATTTCGTGTCACGGGGTCTACTTCCCATGAATGCGACCCAATTCAAAAAGGTTCATGCACGCCAAAAGGAAAATAGTATTTATGTTTCCTTCTTCGATTTATTTATTTATTTACTTATTAAGGTTTTGATAGATGCTACTGCGAAGCCCATGCGCTCACCTTGACCTGCTTGTGACCTCGTTGTCGTGCCCAATTTATTGCTTCACTTGAGACGATTCGTGGCAACGTAACGCCTCAAATTTCGTCCGTAACCATCCAAAAACTCGATCAAGGAACTGCCAATTGAATCTTCAAGTCCCATGTATAAGGTCCATGAATCTGATCCAGAAGTTTATTGAATCTTTGAGTTGTCACTTACCATATGCAAACACCTGTTTCTTTAATGGTACATCAATCTCTTCTCATATATATATATATATATATATATATATACCATTTAGAGGTCAATGGCTTTGTAAACTACTTAAAATCTACATCTTTCACAATGAAATCTGAAATGCCCATTTAACATTGGAAGACCCCAAATGGACTCTCTCTATTCTATACACAAATTTGTTAGCAATTATAGTTTAGTTTAATTGGAAGTAACTCTCTAGTGGTTTTTTTTCTATTGAAATTTAACTCGGTTGAATGAACAAATGTGTTGCACTCTTGCAGATATGAACTCACCTTTCCTTATTGTATTTATAATATTTTAGGAAACGACTTCACAAAATGCTAAAACGTCATGATGGTTGGGTTTGGACGATTTGTGAGGAAAGTTGTTATTCGAAGGTCGATCTTGCATGGTAGATTTGACATGTGTTTGAAGCGGAGACATAAGAGATGGTACGTGTTTGGTCATACGAAATAGTCATGATAAGCTCTCTGGTTCAAATGGTAAGCAGATGAACTGATGAGGATATATCTTGAATTCAATCATTTCTTTTTTTAATGATAAATTGTGACCGGACATCTTACACAAAATACTTTGAAAGCAAATAGAGAAGATAAAACCATAGTTTTAAATTCTTGGTATTTTCACCGATGAAATTTGGGTTGAGTGAGAAGTAACTTTTTATCGCGCTTAAGTACGTATCGAATTTGATTTTTATAAACGTAAAAGTTTTTTACTATAAAATTTCATCAGGCATACGATCGAAGATGATACTATGTTAATCTAAATTATATCGAAGTCGTGCAATCGAAAAAAACTGTTGATATATTCAAAATTATCTATATAGGAAGGTGCCTTTTTTTTACTTATACATGTAGAATATCATAAATTTTAACATCAACATTTAAGATACAACACACGAAGTTAAGCTATATCTTAATTTAAAAAATCTCACTTATTAAAAAAATTCTTATAATCCATAACTATTATTTATGTAGAATGATTCGTATTGTATTCCTAGCATTGTGAGTAAGGAACTCCTTCCCTACCAAGTCATAAATTTCCCGAAGATTATGAAAGGACATGCTGATAAATTTGTTGCAAAAATTTATATTGAATTCTCCTTTCATTTTAGAAAGTTCTCAATCACGAAATCATCATTTTGCCTTTACATCACATTTTTATTATAGTGGCTAACTGGCCATGATCCCCAAGTTTCTTTTCTTCTAATCCGACATCTAATGATTTAGTTAGCACTGACAACCTGAGCGAAACAGATGCCTAATAAATGAAATCTCCATAGAAGACTTACAATTTCCATATTGTATTGTTTCAGCATTCCTTATATAAAAACATAGATGTTTTTTTTTCCCAACATCAGTTGAAATTTCATCATTGTTTGTATTAAAAAATATTTTTCCTTTTCTAGTTATTAGTGAGCTTTAAATTAGACCAAAGTTGACACTCAAATATGAGAGGAATCTTAAAAGTATAAATATAAAAATATTACTATAGATTTACGTTTTTAAAATTAGTGGTAATACACCTAATTTAATAATTTAACAATAATTAATCAACGAGGCATTGAGATGAAATGGTAACGAGCTCCTTCTCACTCGAGTTCGAGTCTTGAAGTGAAATGGTAACGAACTCCTTCTCACTCGAGTTCGAGTCTGTAGATGAAAAAAGTTTTTGCTGAGAGTCACACCCACCATGGCTAATAGATTATGTCAAAGAAAAAAATTTTTGCTGTGTATTCGATCCGGGAGCGACAAAGAGTAGTCAGATGCTAATAGTCCCGAATAATGTGAAACAACCCAAAAAAATAACAATATTAAAACATCTGTTAATATTTAACATTTTTTAGGCATAATTATCAATGAACTCTCTGAACTATAACCAATAGATTATGTCAAAAGAAACAAAAAAAAAACGATACATATGTCTCAAGGTGAAACCTTTACATAAAAAAAGAAGTATTTGACATGTTTATTGTTTTCTTTAAAAAATCAACCAATTACCATTTAAATCAGATTTAAATACTATCGTTACGTAGATTACTTGAAAGACACTAAAGGCCAACGATTCCACTAGCCAAAAAAAAACATTCCATCAATTATGCAGTGCTAAATCATTTTAGCGCCGAATCAAAAACTTTGAGGATAAAATCAGATGTTGGTGATGAGCTATGTGTTTGGATAACACATGGATCAAACACACCTTTAGGAGACTTTTAGGCTTAATGCTTTGTCTTATCAGCAAAATTGGGAATGATATTAAGCATCATCTCCAAACTTGATAATTTATCCCTTTCTTTGTACGATTTAACTTCTACAATTTTGTGTTGCTATCATCAATCATTTGCTATTTATTTCCACAAACCTAATGGAATCATATTCCCGTAGCCTTTTCTCCTCACCATGTTAACCACTTGCGTAAAGAATCTACTATTAATACTAACTAATGCATTATTACACTCCTGAGTTAATATGCCTATTGTTCATCTCGGTTTATCTTTTATGTTGTTTCTTGATGGTGGCCAAGTCAAGGAAAATGGCACCATAAAGGAGATGATCAAAACAATGAAGACATTGGTGGAGAAAATTTGATGGCCAGGCTTTTTTCCAGGAGCTTTCATCTGCAAAAGGGTTTAACTTGAACTTTTCTACCCTAGTCTAATGTTATGTTCATCCAATCTCTTTTGGTGCAATAATCATATAAAGTAGGTTTACCTTACGGAAGATGTAAAATAGGCTTATCTTAGAATATGTTAGCTGCTTTACCTAAATGCCTTGCACCTCCATTTTTTTTCCTTGCTATAACATATTAAGTGATCATAAAGCTTTAATGATCACAATGTGCACATTGGTCCAAGTAGGTCATGCTGTGTCCCTTCCTTTGCCCAAACAGACCCCCTAAATGGATAAGTTTGATGTACCTGTAGGTCGAATTAGATCCAACAAATAGTAGCAACCTATTCTTAATGCTCCACATTGTGACACTGCCCCTACCTCAGACCTTTATATACCCAACTCATTGTTTTCTGACTCTTGAGATAATTTGATAAATTGATATGTTATAGTTCTTAGTTTATCAGTGGCTTGCATACTAACAAGCCGAAAGTATAATGCTCTAGTACATCCTAACATGTAGACTTGGATAAAATAGGAAATGTTATATCAGATCATCCAAACTTATTCAGCAGTCTAGAGAAACATCAGGGTATGATTGTGCAAGCATTAATGGTAGAATTTCTACATGACACAATTTGTTAGTTGCAATGTGTCGAGCTAAAACAATTACTCAAACACATTGAATTTATATAACATTCCAATTTCTAAACAGCAGTTATCCATATGCCAAAGTATAAAATGATCGTAGCACCTTTTTTCTTGCATAAGTGATGTATACATACAAAGTCTTCTGGTAGAAGCAAAATGAAACTTGACTATAAGTAACATTCACCTTTTTTTAGGAAAGAAAGTGACATTTGCTTTAGTCCATAGAGAAATGGTAGGATTGATGCTGATGCCCCAGAAAATGGGAAACATTTTACACTAAACCCCTTAACTAAATTAAAAGAAAAACTAGAGAACAAAAATAGCATGGAACAGAACATGTCTCAAAAAATAGGATTCCGCTGAACAACAACAACAACAACAAAGCCTTATTCCGCTGAACAATCACGCAAAAAAAAATTCCCTCTAAAAAACTCTCTAGAAGAGGTAATCATGGTCGAGATAATTTATCAAACAGTAATCACAAAAAAATACTATAAACATTGAGACCAATATAACTAAAGACTATGGCAAAATCTATAATTTCTAGCATCAATGAAATTGCAAATATATTGGACATGACAACTATATCAAGAGCCACTTCAATGGAAATTGAGTTCATGCTAAGAAATTAAATAGGTTTGACTAAATGGATAAAAAGTTTCAGGCATTCTTGTTAAGAGAAATATCAGGAATTTTTTTTACATGCAACGATAGTAATGTTCTTCAATCCTGCAATCCTACTGACAGACCGGAGATGGAGAGGACAAATTCATGACAACACTTGGCCCAATGTATGTGACTCGTGAGCAATACAAAAGAGGATTTGGTTCCTCATCTTGTGCTTTGGATCAAAATGAATCAAGAATGTCAAGTCAAGCAAGACTTACTTTTCAAATATAGCCACACCAACTTCTAGAAGTCTTGGCTGTCTATTTTTAACTGCCAATGCTCCACTTCAACTATCTCGAAATGAATGCAAATTGGAAGTCCAATTTGTTGCGGATTATTCTCTAGGAATGATACTTCTGCAAGATCATGGAATAAGCATATAAAATGAAATTCAACATGCAATCGACTGAGATAGCAAGCTTCTACAAAAGCAAACTAGTTCCATGAAGTTAACAGGCAAACCCTCTTCCAAGATGTGTTTCCTTAGTGGTCAAAATGTCTAAATTTAATCTTAAAATAAGACCACCATGAACTCTCAAAACCACATCTTTCGAGTGTGCTATTAGAGTTCTCTATACGTTGGCATCCAATATTATAAATTCCTTGATATACTAATTTCATTGGCATCAAGGTATTTCTCAATTCCCTTTGATGCATAAATTTCAAGTTCATGATAAAGATGGACAAGTCGTATTCCTGTTCCAAGAGAAAATATTATTCTGAATGACAAAAGGAGATATATAGATATTAAACAATAGTCTACGAACATAGAGTTGTGTAACCAAATGCCATCAAAGGTAGCAAGGTGACGAATATATATACATTGGAGGAACCCAGAATTACACCTAATAGAAGCTTAAAGCTACAGAAATGTCTTCAGGCTAAAAGCTGAAGTACCAAATTGATGATTAATAGCTTATATCTAGTCCTGTGAAGAGTACTTAATTGTCTCCTATGGCTCTTGTAAAGAACCTGGTGAACAGAAATATCATATCATGCAGCCTAACAATGGATTAATGGAATACTAAAACGAAACAATGAAAATGTAAGAAAAAAAGCAATAAATCTTTTTCCACTTTCTCTTCACATCTGTTCACAGCAGAGCATGAATATTGCTACTCTTCAAGTGATTTCCCGCAAAAAGGAAAATTTATGAAAGCATTGAAAGTTTAGCAAAAAGGATGTCAATCAATGTATGTAGTCTGTGACTCTGTAACATCCTATTTTATTGACGTGGTATTGATTATATCACAAAAGAGAGACTATGTTTTGTGCAGCCAAAATCTCAACGTAATAATTAATAGCCAGCCCATTCCTTGGACAAGTTTTGGCCAACAGTAAAACATAATCCATGTAATACCTTTCAACCCTGTAGATACAAGAGTTTTTGTTAGATGGACCACAAAAGATCGTCCACAGGGAAAAAGATTGACACACACAATAGTGTCTCATGGAAAATTCATGCATCTTATATTCCAATATAAGGAGATTCAGATATTATAAGAAGAAAATGAAACTAGAAGTAAAAGATAACAACAACCAGAATTGCACAAAACACATCAAGGTCAATCATCATGACATCTCTTACAGAGAGAGAATGAGACTTCACAAAAATAATTTGAAGTGAGAAATGCCCAATCCGAAAGTTGATTAAAGAAATGAATGAAACAAATGGACCATGCATTTCTTCAAGCAAATTGCTTATAAGATCATTGAACAGACCTAAAACTGCATCACTAATGTTAAAAGACTAAATATCATTGCAAATGAGATCAATAAAGCAACTAATCCAAATCCTAAACCAGTCGTTCAAATGAAGTTGAGCACATAAAATGCGAAAAAAAAACGTTCCAATAATGTACAAAAAGCTAAAGGCACTTTAAAGAAAAGAAAAATGGCGTGCATTGTGATTATTGAGACATCTTGGTGAAGAGTCAAAGTAAAATAATTGTGACCAGAGGATGCTATTTCTTACAGAAACACATAGCAAACCATGATAGACTCAATCTGCCACAAGGTAAGAAAATATTAATCGTTGGTTGGTATTTAATCCCTTCCAAAGTCGAAGTATTAGAACAGGAAGTCATAGTTATCGTTCCTCTTTCAACATGATTTGCTATGAGAATTCGAAGTTTCAGAAGAAAGATACCACTATCAATCAAGTAATAAGAATTAATATGCTCAATCAACACGAGGCAATGTAATGGCATAAGAAATGTACATCAATTTTACGCGAATCAGTTAAAAAAAGAGAACGTCTACATGATAAAAACTACTTCTTGCCGCCTTTTCCCTTGCCGGCGGCCTTCCTGCGCTGGGGGACGACGATCTCGCCGAGCTTGAGGACGGGGATCTCCACGAGGGAGGAGATGTGGCCGTACTTCTTGCGGAACTTCTCCACCTGGTCGTCCACGACCACCAGCGCCGAGCGGTTGCCGAGGTAGAAGGGGTGGTTGCCGGACCAAACGTCCACCGTGTACTCCTTCTGCGTCCCGCCCGTCGTCATCACTAGCTCCCCGTTGCAGTACACCTTCGCGTCCTCGTAGAACTCCGGGTGCACGCCGCCTTCCTTCCGGCACAGTCACCGCCCTCCGCCGACGACCTTCTAATTGGAGATGGAGGGGGATTACAGAGGGTTATTACAGGTGAGAGGGCCTGAAGAGTTGAGCTGGCAGATGTAGTATGAAGCATTACCTGAGGCGACGACAACCGGCGACGGTGGTGGAGGCGGTGATGTCGGGGACGAATGGGTAGTTGTCATGAATAATAATTTTGAAGACATGAAAATTATTATTCATTGACATCATCATAAGTTTCCTTTTAAAGGTGAACATCATCATCATCATCATAGGGCGAAAAACTCTTCTTCATTTTAAAGCATCCTCATGTACCTTCATGCGACATGGCATCAGTGGTTGTATAGGACCACGAGCAGAATTCGTTGCACAGGTATGGGAGAGGACCCTTTTAAAGGTGAACATTCATTAAAAGAGTGAACATCATCATCATCATCATAGGGCGAAAAACTCTTCTTCATTTTAAAGAATCCTCATGTACCTTCATGCGACATGGCATCAGTGGTTGTATAGGACCACGAGCAGAATTCGTTGCACAGGTATGGGAGAGGACCATGCAACTGGAACAACGTTCAGCAGTGATTTGGAGTCACGCGCCCATGGGGTTTCACTGTTTTGTCTGCAGCTACACCCCTTGTCCCCCTCATCATACACTTTTTTTTCTCCCGATTTTGCATTGAGTACATGAAGCCCCGCCAATTACATATTTTCATCTTTCTTACTATAAACACCTTATAGTTTGTACATCATCATCATAATGAACAAACATACATCATATCATATAGAATCATATCATATAGAATCATGGACTTCTGGAACATCATGTGAAACAGACCGCGTCGGTGAACATGGCCCGGGTTCGGTCACGCGGACAAAGCTCGTGCTTGGACAACTGTTCGTTCTCCTTGTATAGGGATGTGCGCCGCACCGTTTCCAACGTCGGCCGCGTCCGAAGAACACGGTCGGCGCTGGGTCATCAATAGTGTTTCTGGCGACGACGAACCCGAATCCGATAGGGTTTCGACTTCGGGTAGGAGTCCTGACCCGGTCCGAGTTGTCAAACACGGCCCGAGTTGTCCTCTAGCGTGGCTGCGGAAACTAGGGTTTCATCTGGGA
>LTAE01005359.1:0-18628 GCA_001647135.1 Pontederia paniculata
CGTAACATGGTGTAACGGCCCGTGATGGCTCCAGTTTGAGGCTGCAGGCTCTCGGCAATTGGTCATTATATGTGCGTTGCGGTCGTGATGTGCAATATAATGGCCCGTGACCAATGATCACGGCCCGTAATTGTTGAGATGGAACTGCTTTGTTTTCGACACCAATCCATGGCTCGACTTCGCTGCTTCCAACTGACGCATCACGGCCCGTAACTAGTTGTCACGGCCCGTGATGGACTCCTGAAATGATGCTCCTTTGCTGTTTTGAGAGATTTCGATGCTTCTTCCGCCTATCCATGTGATTTCCTATAAAATTACACCAAACGAGAGTAGATTTTGGACTTGGAAGAATATAATCAAATAAAATAGAAAATAGATGCATGCAATATAAAAATGACTTAGAATAATGTCTAATGCAAACTTTAAAATATGTTGTAAAATGCATGCATCAAGTAGCAGTAGGGATAAATCCCTCAGTCCACTGGGCCTTCCTCTTCATGTTACAGATTCAAACACAATCATTAATAGCTTTTAGTTCTTCATTATCTATTATACTAAGTTCACTTGATAGAAATGCTAGCCCTACCTCAAACAATTTCACTCAATGAATCAAATATCACATCATTCATCCCGGACACGGCCTGCGTTAGGTGTGACACGGCCCGTGTTGTTCCCAGGTTAAGCGCAGAACACAATTATGTTAGCTAAAACGTGTAAATCAGAGGACACAAACCGTGTTAAGGTTAACACAGACCGTTTTGGGGTCTTCGCATGCGTCAGAGCGGCGCGGCCGTTTGAAGCAGTATTAGGGTTCCGAGGAACGCGGTACGAGTCCTGTAGGCACACACGCCGTTTCGTCCAAGGAGAACGTGGTCGTGGTCAGAACGACGCATGCCGGGTACGAATGGGCCATCCTTCTAGCGGACGCGGACCGTGTTCACATGAACACAGTCCATTTTGGGCTGACGTGACGGCGTTTCATCTAACATGACCCGTCTCTGACGCATCTTCCATCGACACCCTTGACGCGGACCGTGTTAGGTAACACGGACTGTGTCCCATAACATCTCATTAACTTATTAATTAAATCTAAAGAACCCTTTCATTAAAACCCTGATTGACATGCGATTACTCTTTCGAAAATATTCATTAATCATCATTAAGCATCGATTAAAACCTTAAAATTAATTCCTTAGTGATCCTAATGACATACCTTGGGTTTTGTTCCTTTCTATCTTTTCTCGGTCCACGTGTTGTTGCTTCCTCTTCGCTTCGTACGTCGTTGACCTTCTTCTCCTCCTCCTGGTGTGATTCCCAAGACAAGCAAATCCTCAAAGGATGAGAGAAAGAAAGAGAAGATGAGAGGAGAGAGGTGGAAAAAGAGAGGGGAGAGGTTACATGGCGGCTGGGTATAATCAGGGTTATAAGGAATTAATTTCGTGTTAGGGTTTATACAGAGGTCAATTAGGGTTTAGAGAGTTTTAGCCGTCATTAACCTTTACGGGTGGGCTTTCTACTTAAGCCCACGGCCAGCGTCCCAATGGACCCGGCCCATTTTTGGTCAACACGGCTCGTGTTCTGCCAACACGGCCCGTCCTCGCCCAACATGGCCCATGTCCGCGTTGGACACAGCCCGGATTTGGTTGGGGTGTTACAAATAAGATTCAATACAAGGGAAGCAATTCTTTCATAAGTTATGACGCTCAATATGTAAGACATATAAATACATAGATATAATAATTCCCAATATAATTAATCATATCATATAAAGGGACAATACAATGATGAATTAATATAATATAGGTCAAGAATATTATCTAGATACTATAAGGAGAAACATTGAGAAAATAATCGAAGGCCATCATGACATCATCTTTATGCAATAAGGCCAAACTATAAGAAATGATCCAAGGCCAACACTAAGAATCTCTATTTTTCATAAAAGTCAATCAAAGAGGATCAAATCCAATGCAATATTAATGTTGGTCATCTCACTATATAATACAACTCTCTTATCTTACTTTGCAAGCAATACCTATCAAGGCCTTGCCTTTCTTTTAATGCAATGCTTCTATTCTATGAAATGCTTTGGTTCAATACTTTGATTCAACACAATTTTCTGATTCAATGATTTGGTTCAATGCAATACTTTAATTTATATGGATTTATATTATTATCTTTGAATTATTCCATTAGTGACTTTGGGGTGATTTTAAAATGGCTCATTAGCTCTTTGGAGGTTCGTCAATACAATGGTAAGTGGTAGTGTACAAATCATGACAGAGGCCCACAAGGGAGAGGATGTTCGAGAATCTTCTTTGTTACACTGTGGGGAGCATGTCATACAATAGGAATCAAGTAGCTTTGTTACAACTATAATACTAGTATAAACAATGCGATGATTTAAAATGACGCACAATAATACAATATATGATGACCTCAACATTTATTTAGTGAATATGAATGAAACATATTAGTCCTTATCATAGCATAAAGCCTAGGGACAATCATCTATTAGGTTTGTAATACAATGGAAAACAACCTCGACGACATGAGCCATATTGGATTTGGACATGGGCTATGTTCGGCAACATAATCATATCGGTATACATTGTCAAAACTCATTTATCGACATAGGTTGTGTTAGGGTTTATCACTAGTCGTGTATCATTCATTCATTGACCGATTGTAACCCTTACTTTAGACGAACATGGTCATGTTCCTTAGCGTAAATCATATCGGCATATATTGCCTAAACTAGTTTACTGATGTGGTGTTAGGTTTTGACACGGATTGTGTACATCCATGCATTGATAGGATATAAACATTGATTTAGATGAACATGAGAAGTGTTCATAGGTCACGCGTCAAGGCTTCATCCTTCCTAAATGAACCATGCTCTAATTAGATGTGAAGCTATGGGACGCATGCATGTCTTAGGTGATGTGGTGTCCTGGACATTACAAAACACATCCTATTAAACAATGGAGCGCGACCTTAACGCGGACCATATGTCTTCATGGCATGGGCCACGTTAGCCCTATAGCTCTGGGATCAATAGTAACCGACGTGGGGCGTGTTGAATTTGACATAGGGCACATTCACTCTTGTGTGGGTGAATTAATGCCTTTATTGAGTGGTAAAAGCATAAATTCTTGTGTAAAAAAATCTCACAAAAATAAGATCCAAACTACAATAAATCCAGGGATCTAATCTAGTACTCAATACGATGAATGATCATATTAAATCATTAATAATATATCAAAATAAGAACTTTAGCATGCTTCATCTATATAAGAAATCCATATTTATATGGGATCCACCTAAGAACATATCTTGCCCATTAATCTTATTATCGATGTAGTGTCTTCTAACGTTCCTCTTCTTCATCTTTTAATCTTCTTCTCTTTTGCTCATATTGTGGTTGATCATTATTATCATTGTTGTCTTCGGAGATCAAGAGAGCAAGAGAGGAAAAGAGAAAGAGTGAGTGAGAGAGAGAGAGGAAGAGATTCCATGACGGCTATATAAAAAAAATTCTTGAGAAAAGTTCATGGCCTAAGAGTTTGTTAATATAGAGGAGCCTAGGGCTTTAGAATAGACTAAAATGAAATTAAGTTTGAATTTCAATTAAACTAAATTTAGAGTCCGAGTAACATAAGTGATGTTCATGTTGGATACGGTCCGGGTCCTTTTTTCTGTGAAAGGTTGATTGTTTCAATTATAATTTATTATTATGAAGAATGTAAACATTTGCCCTTGTCCATTGACATTTAACCTGATAATTAAAGAAATAATACTTTATTCAAATTGATGGAGTATTATCTCATAATGAAGATGGCAAAAGAAAATATTCATTACTTTCTTTAAAGTTAATTTAGAAATTATTGAAGATCATGAACCTGAGATGAGGATAGCACAAATTATAATTTTGGTTCAGTAGAAATAAGACAAAAACTTGATTAATTAGAGGAAAAAAAACTAACAACATTTTTTTTATGTGAAGATGGTGTTTGTTTATATGCTTTTCTATAGTTAATATATCAATTTTTGTGATCGAACTAATATTAAAATTTATGCTTGGACACAAGTTTTGCGACGTGTCACGACTTTCTTGAAAAAATTATTCATCTCACAAATTGTCGAAAGAAAAAAAATTGAACAATGTATAACATGACCTTTACAAATTTACCTTTTTTAGTATGAGATCGAACTCTTTGAATACGAAAATACTGATGTGTGACAAATGCACTAGGAGATTTTTAATTCTAGATAGTTTGAATTCAAAGTTATTTTTTTATTGTTTATCTTTTAATTTCATTTTTTATGCGTAGGTTGTAATCGTTAATGAATAGACCTACGTTATTTTTAGTGAAACCTAAAATGTTATGGTGTCATCCTTCTTATGGCTCGAAGTACATGATTCATGTTTCATGGTATTATTCATATCAAACTTTGGGTGATACTTTTAAATCATGAAGTTCTTTCAAAATCCATTGAAAAATGTAATTTCTTTTGGATATTACATGTGATTTTATTAGGCTTTCTCAATTGATCCCATTGAACTTTAAAATAATCACTACAAGAATATGATGGATTAGCGACAACAATTTAGCGACAAAAATAATTGTCGTTAGTGACGACAATTTAGCGATGCCCCAGCGACAAGATAACTTAACCAATTTTTTTTACGACAGATAATGTTTGTCGTTGATAACGACAACACCGACGATGACTTAGCGACAAAATAACTGTCGCTAATTCCCGTGCCCTAAAATCCCCCTAGCCTCAATTTTTTTCTACGTGTTATTTTCCCCTCTTCCTCCCCCGCCCGCGCTTGCAAGCTGCCGCCCGCCCGCCGCCCGTGCTCGCCAGCTGCCGCCCGCCCAGTAGCCTCCTCGTCGCCGGTAAGACGCCTCCGCCGCGCTCCGTCCTCCGCCCTCCAGCAGTGAGGAGGGCTGTGAGGAGGGTGGCGCGCCCTCCTCACAACTGTGAGGAGGGCGGCCCCCACCTCCTCAATGAGAGGAAGGCGACACCACCCTCCTCCCGGCACTGAGGAGGGCGTGCGCCGCCCTCCTCCCGTCAGTTCATATATAATTATGTTTTATTTATATATAATTATGTGTCGTTCATATGTAATTATATTTCTTTATATTTAATCATGTTTAGTTCAGTTGTAATCATGTTTAGTGTATATCGAATAATGCTTAATTCTTTTCAAAAAAGAATAATGTTTAATATTTGTAATCTTGTTTTTTCATATTTAATTATGTTCAGCTTATATTTAATTAAGTTTCGTTCATATTTATATAGTATAATGAGACCTGATCGAAGCTAGATTTTTCAGTGGAAAGATGATAAGGGTTATGTTTGTGAAAAATATAAGGACGGAGTTGATGAATTCTTAAAATTTGCATATGAAGAACACGATGTAGTCGATTCTCTTGGTCACATTCATTGTCCATGTGAGAATTTTAAGAATAAGAAATTTAAATTAAGATATAATGTCGAGATGAATTTATATCGAAAGGATTTTTGGATGGATTATTTGAATTGGACTTTGCAAGGTGAAGAATATTTGAAAGATGAAAGTTCAAGTAATCAAGACAATTTTATGGAAGATTCGATAAATCCATGTGTTGATATGGTGCGAGATGTAGAAGTCGGTGCTATATTTTATGGAGAGAATGAACAAAGAGAAGAAAATCATAATCCTTCGACTTCAAAATTTTATAATCCTTTAAAAAATGCAGACGAGCCTCTTTGAAATGATTGCGAGCAACAAAGTGTGTTATCTTCTGTTTCACAATTGATGAATTTGAAGTCTCAATATAATACGAGTGAGAAGTGCTTTGATAGAATTATTTGCATTATCAAGAGTATGTTGTCTGCTTTCTGAAAAAATGCCTGAAAATAATTATAAATGCAAGAGAATGATGAGTGAACTTGGCTTAAAGTATGAAAAAATTGATGTTTGCCGCAACCATTGCATGTTATACTACAAGGAGCATAGTGAGTTAGCAAGTTGTTATGTATGCGGTGAGCCAAGATTCAAATCAAATTCAAATTCTAATGCTAATCAAAAGGGTATTCGTGTTGCAATATTCAGATACTTTTCAATCATCCCAAGATTGCAACGCTTATTTTTATCCAAGAATACTGCACAATTTATGTGATGGCATGTAGAGGGGGTGCGAAGTGATCCCTCAGTTATGATATATCCTTCTGATGTAGAAGCATGAAAATATTTTGACATTTGTCATCCTAATTTTGTTGCAGAAATTCGCAGTGTATGATTAGGTCTTTGCACCGATGGTTTCAATCCATTTGAGGGTTCAACAACATGATATTCATATTGGCTTGTATTTTTACTCCTTATAATCTTCTTCCACCAAGTATGTGCATACGTAGGGAACACATATTTTGACTTGCATGATTCCTGGTCCAAAGTCGCTGAGCAAGAGTATAGATGTGTACCTCAGTCCTCTTGTTGATGAATTGAAAATGTTATGGGAGGATGAAGTTTTGACATATGACAGTTCAAAAAATATTTTTTTGTTATGAAAGTGGCACTGTTATGGACGATGATTAATAGCTTCCTTGCATATGAAATGTTAAGTGGATGGAGTACTAAAGAAAAACTTGCATGTCCACTATGTGAGAAAAACACACAATCATTTTACTTGAAACACGGTAGGAAAGTGTGTTGGTTTGATTGTCATAGAATGTTATTGTCAATCGATCACCTGATGCGGCGTGATAAAAATTTTTTTCGTAAGGCAACTTTGGAAAGAAATTTACCATCAATCAGAATGAGTAGTCTTGAAACATTGTCGCAAATTAATATGATTGATCATATAACTTTTGAGCTGAAGGCATCCATAATTCGACCACCTGAATATGACATTAATCATAATTGAGAAAAGAGAAGTATTTTTAAGAATTTTCATATTGGTCCTCAAATCTAGCGCGACATAAACCCATATAACATTATACCTGTAATCGAAGTTACGATAGATGACAAGAATAATTCGTGAGTTGATAATATATAATTTATTAAAAAATTAATTTTCTTGATGTATGAATATAATGTTAAATGCATTAATCCACATAATGTTACATGATTTAGGTATGCTTTCATTCCGAGATGTATTCATCGAGAAATCAACGAGTTTGTTCTTTCAAGGCTTCCAGTAGGCTGTGTTAAGTGGAAGGACATTTTGTTGCCTTATCGAGATGATATGTACAATATGTTTAAGGTAAAATTATTTTAAGTCTAACTACTTGAAATTAGTTTACAAAATAATAACCAATTGTCTTTTTAGGCCAAGTATAAATGGGAGGAAGGCCTTCCTGATGGTATAATAAGGAAGGTCTTCAATATTGTAGCTTTGCATCGTCTCAGAGGAGTATTATTCAACTACCGATGAATGCAAGACTTGTGACTGATGGTAACATTCTCGAAGCAAAGGACATGCCTACATCGCATATTTCCAAAGAAGTTTGGTCTTCTCTTTGCGACATATGATAAGTTCATATTTAATAGTTGGATTAGATTTAACTTTTTTGTCAACACTTATGCTTTCAATGTAGGGCGTCACCCGAATATCATGAGAAGTCAACAACCGACAAAAATAATAGATTGTCTAACCGAATGCGGCACGCCATTGTGGAGGCTCTATTGAGTTCATAGAGCATAAACGAAAAATGATATTTTTTAAAATCATATGAATATTATTTGTTATCGTTAATTACTTTGAGTAAATGTTTTAATATATGAAATGTGATTGCCGTAGGAGTTGGCGAACGGTGGTGAAGTTGACTTCCGAACAGTGTATAAAAAAGTTTACACCAATAAGAAGACAAACTAGTTCATCTCAAAGCAAGCAAAACAAATTATGGTATAATTTCATAACAGTCATTCAAAATATTTATCCTTAAGTATTTGGTATGAAAGTAATTATTTTCATTTACAAGAGGCGTATGATTTGTTTATGGTGGAGAAGTACGGGGATAATGCAGATTCAATCCCCAACGTCAACGAGGAGGTATGGAAAGAAGTTGCAGGACTTACTAAGGAGGGTCGAGTTCGTGGGTTAGAAATATTGAGTTTGCAAGAAGTGAGTGTTGCTTCTATCGTTGGTCCTTCGTGTAGTTCGGCCATCGAACCAGCCCCTGTGACTATAGCTGGGATGAAGGACCTTGTGGTTACGCCACTTTTGTTGGAGGTCCCCAATTTGATTCGCGGTCGTTCTACTCCTCGTACTCCTCCATCCGATGATTAGATTATGTTGTGTTTGATTTAGTGTTAGAAACTTATATTGTGATACTTTCAAACATGTGTTATCGACTTAGTTTCTATGATGAGTACTTAAAAATTTATGTTGTGTTACTTTAAATTTTATTACTTTTATATGACATCTTTATTATCTTGTGCATGAATGACTATATTTGTTTGATATGATGATACCATGTTGTATATAAGGATTTTTCTACAAATAGATGTAACATTTTGTGCTGTTTTTGATAATTAGCGATAGAAGAGCGACAAAATAGAGACAGAATAATGATACGGTTTTCCATATAATACAATACTTAGCGTCAGAATAACGACAAGTCAACGACAAGTTAGCGACAACCTTGGCGACACGTTAGCGACAGTTTAGCGACAACTTTAGCGACATGTTAGCGACAGAATAATTACATTTTACAGATCATTTTTTTTAACAAAAAAAATAACGATGGGATAACGACAGATTAGCGATGGTGTAGCTATGACTTAGCGACAATTTTAGCGACGGAACTATCTGTCGCTAATAGCGACCTAGTTTTTGCGACAGTTTGTTATCATTGCTGGTTTGTCGCTAATTATTATAGCGACAAACTAGCGACGGATCTGCGACAGAAATATCTGTCGCTGATTGTCATAATTCTTGTAGTGAATATTTATTTGGTATCTAGTAAATAATATCATATATTATGTTTGGTAAGAAATTTGATCAATCCACTCATTTAAAACTGATTAAAAATAAAATTTTATTAAACTCTCCATAACCACTTTTCTGGTACATCAACTATATATCAAGAATCTACTCTTTTTTTTTTCTCTCTTTCACAAGTTCTGGCCCTTTGCTTTCACCCTATCATCTTTACCTTTTATAAATTTTCTCAATTTGAAAAGTCATCTTCTCTCTCCTCCCCAAGCTGTGGCCTAATGTTCTACCCCTTTCTTCTTCAACCATTTTAATTTCCCACCTTGTTACACAAGAAAAAAGAGAACAGAATTATTGAATCATAAAATTCTCATTTATTAATATATCTTTTAGCTTATTTTATTTTGTTAAATTTCATTAATATCTCTCTTGACTTTTTTAATTTATATTTTCAGAATATACTTGGTATTATTTGTTTATTATCTAAAATAATTAAATTTAATTAAGAAAATGTGCAATGATTTTAAATGTTGCGTCATAAGAGGTTTGTTTTCACAAGGCCCTGGGCATTATGGAAAATAGATTGTGAAGTTGCATAAGATATTAAAATATGACTATTTAATTTTTTTTATATTGAAAAAGATGTATTATATAGCATTGTTATACAAAGAATTCAGAAATTCGAAGATTTTAATTCATCAAACCTTTAAGCTATTTTAATATTTTTACTGTTTTGAAACTTTTAGCGTTGTTATAAAAGGTTAATTATAAAATTTTAATTTGCACTCATTAGGTTTTGGAATCTTACATCCGCGTGTTACTTTCCCATCTTTGTCTTAAGAAATGATTTGTATTAGATTTCTAAGGGTTGGTTCCTTCGCCCTATAAAAAAAAAGAAAACAATTAAGGATCCAACTTTTTGGTTGTTTGCAATCTAAGCATTAAATAATTTACTTGATTCGTTTTCTTCTTTAGATTCAGCAGTTTCATGCATTTGAACTGTTACCCCGGAAAAAGGGAAAAAAATCTATTTGACAATTAATCCATCTTTACTTTTACACAGAGCACTAAAAATAAAATCAATCCATATATTGAAAAGACAATATCAGTGATCCAAATCTTTGGTGGTGTTTGTAATGAATCAAAGTCTTTTTTGCATTTGGCAAAACATTTACTTATATTTGTTTTTCTCTTTAAAAATGCTATTTCATTTATTTCGTTCATTCCAGTATGTTATTATTATTATAATTATCAATAAATAAAGTGCTTTATTGGCCCCCTTTATCAAATTTATTATTATAAAAAAACGTAATTAGTGTCTTGAGGCTAAAACTTTTGCTGTCTGGCTCAAGTGGTTGTCGAAGAAGGCAGCGGAGGAGCAAAGGTTGGGTTTTGGCCGTGACCCTCGGAGGATATGATGGCGGGACGGCGGGAGGGCTCGCTGATGCGAGGCAACGGGCCGCCGTCGCGCGGCTCTCGGATCGCAATGGCCGTGGCCGTCGGCGTCCTCCTCGGCTGCGTCTGTGGATTCCTCTACCCCGACGGTTTCTTCAGATCATCTTCGACCTCTGGGTGGCGTCAGGTACCGCTGCTTCCTGTTTCGAGCCCTTCTTCCTTTAATTTTTTATCTTTTGCGTGCGTTCTTTTGATTTTGATCCGTATCGTCGTCTCTTTTCCGAAAGATTGGATCTTGGGCAAGGATTTCATGGAGTTTCGATCGAGGAAGGGGTTTGCACTTCCAGATCCATAGTTTGCATGTTTTCGTGAACCACAATTTTGTGGTCATTTTTTTTTTGTATCGACCACTTGTTCGTACTAATCGTCAGTGAATACTGAACCCCTGCGATGAAACGAAGGTGCTCGGGACTACATGAAACAAAAAAAAAATTGGCCTGAAACTTGAAAGTAGCTAGAGGTTTTAGCTTCTTATCTCCGTTTCATTTCAAGGTACCTACAGAACGTTGAACGACATGTCTAATAGGAAAGAAACAAGTTCAAACTAATTCTGTTTGTGAGATCTTTGGTAAGTCTTGGCAAAGGTGATAGGCTAAAATTGGGGGTTATTTTGGTAAGAAAGTACGCAGCCGCTCAATACAATCCGACTTTGATCAAATTTTAGAGTCGCCATTGTTGCAAGAGATTGCATTGGCGCTCCCATCTCGAACTGGATTGGTCGTGAGTACCTTATTGGATACCAGGGTTGACGCCAAAAAGCAGAAATTGGGGTGCTTATTACAATCCTGGATTTAATATAACTATTGCTTTTACCTTGAAGTGAAACCCTTACATGCTACATAATTGTTATTTCTTGACATCTCAGGTCAGAATATCTTAAGAAACAAATTCTCTACAAAGGTGAACTCATCATGGTGTAGGGTAACTATTTCTATTGTAGATAATAATTAGTCCTCTCTTTCTTGGTTAACTTAACTTCGAGTAACATTTTTCTTAAATTGGTCTACAGAAGTTCCCAATTTTATACTTACAGATGTTTTGGATTGTCTTCGTTTTTTGCCTACTTTAATTTGTTCTCCTTCATTCTGAAATTAACTAATAAGCAGAAAATTTATTAATTTTGAACTGGCAATTGAACTCATATGCGTCTTTGAGAAGATTTCGAAAGATATGCAGACTCGTATGGAAATTCTGCTCTTTCGTATTTAACAACCTGTGAAGCATGGGTTTTATGACTCATTTTGTGTACCAAAAAAAAAATAATGGTTAAATACCCGCCACACTTTGAGCGATTTTGGGTATACCATAAATATATATCTCCTTTTTTTTTAAAAGAAACAAATATTAAAAGTTTAAATTTATGCAACTGCATAAACATTGTCATAATTAATTTATCATGTTTAGTTATCATGCTAAAATATATACTTTAGGAGTATGATAGTATATTGTTCATCGAGAATGATATATTTTTATCATGAAAGTTACTTGAGAATCTATTACAATACTTATATGCAAATTGCAATTTAATTTTCTGGACTTGTTTTATCTAATACTCAGTTAAGGTAATATGTTATTTCCTTCTAAATCCATGATGCAGAAGAAAATACCAACCTGCAAATTGTTTTTTAGATTCATCTTCAACGTAAACCTTAAATTAACTAAACAATTAATACTAGAGAGCCCTCTTCAAAAAAAAAAAGGTCCAGACAGATGCTTAAGTCAGGAGATGTTCGTTTCCACTTGGGGAACCATAAGTTTAAATACCACTTAAGAAACTATGGAAACAAAAATGTAATCATTATGTGAATAAGTCATACTCACTAGCATAAAGTCGATGAGTAATCTTTATGAACTAACACCTATACATATCGGTAATGAACGAAAAGCATCGTACATCAAATATCATGTGATGCCGCATTTTTTTACGACTATCATAAATGTGAAAACAAATATGATTTTCTTAATAAAGTAAACCAGTGCTTACTGTTGTTGAGGTCTCTGTTCAATATTTCTCACATTTTTGCTTTTGAGCAAGAGATTCAAAATAGGTTGAAACCAGGTTTTCTTGGGGGATTGATTAGGCTCCCAATGCCAGATTTATGAAACAAGGACATGGAAGATAATTTGTGATGTCAGAAGTTTGGTTCTTTCTTTTGACCTCAGAAACATAGTTCAATTTGTTTTCTTAATCTCCCTTAAGAAGGATTGACTGCAGCAAAAGTTGGCAATACACTACAATCTTGACAGAAACTACTATGCATTTCTCTCAAAAACCGAAACCTGGTATACATGTTTATGCATATTATCATTCTGAATTTGGTTATACTTGATACACGTTGAATATTTTTTGCATTTTATGTGAAACAATGTTTGATTCCTTAGTTTCTCAAAATGAAAAAAAATGTTTGATCCCTCAGATTTATCATATATGCTTTTCTTTTTTGTTCTTTACAAATAGGTTACTTCAGCCACATGTGAGTCAGCTGAGGAGGTGAACACTCTGAGATCAGATTTGGTATCATTGCAAGAAAAAAATGCAGAGCTGAAGAAGCAGATTAGCGAGTTGACCATAAAATTTAGATTGGCTGAACAGGGTAAAGATCAGGCTCAAAAGCAGTTTCTATCTTTAGGAAAGCAACAGAAAGCAGGTCCTTTTGGTACTGTGAAGGCTTTGAGGACAAACCCTACTGTGACCCCTGACGGCTCTGTGAATCCTAGACTAGCAGACATCCTAGAGAAAGTGGCTGTTGGTAAGGAGCTTATAGTTGCACTAGCTAATTCCAATGTAAGAGAGATGTTGGTTCTCTGGTTTCAGAATATTAAAAGAGTAGGTATACCAAATTATCTGGTGGTAGCACTGGATGATGCAACAGAAAGCTTTTGCAAAGACAATGAAGTCCCAGTTTATCGAAGAAATCCTGATGAAGGTATTGATTCCGTTGGAAGAACTGGAGGTAATCATGCGGTCTCAGGGTTGAAATTCCGTATCTTGAGGGAATTTTTGCAGCTTGGTTATGGCGTTCTTCTCTCGGATATTGATATCATCTATCTACAGAATCCATTCCTTCATCTTTATCGGGATACAGATGTCGAATCAATGAGTGATGGCCACAACAACATGACAGCTTATGGTTTCAATGATGTCTTTGATGAACCTGCAATGGGTTGGGCAAGATATGCTCATACAATGAGGATATGGGTGTATAATTCTGGTTTTTTTTATATACGGTCTACGGTTGCTTCTATAGAACTTCTGGATCGTGTGGCTTATCGGTTGGCCCATGAATCAAATTCATGGGACCAGGCTGTATTTAACGAAGAATTGTTTTACCCTTCACATCCTGGATATGAAGGACTTCATGCTTCCAGGAGGACAATGGATATCTATCAATTTATGAACAGCAAAGTTCTATTCAAGACTGTGAGAAAAGATGCTCACCTGCGTCAGTTAAAGCCAGTGATTGTTCATGTGAATTACCATCCAGATAAATATGCCAGGATGAAAGCTGTTGTAGAATTTTATGTCAACGGCAAGAAAGACGCTCTAGATGCCTTCCCTGATGGTTCACAATAAAGATATTTTCTTTGCTGAGATTGTTGTGGTTTAATTTTTTTGCCTTCTACTTTTTAGAATCATAGATTGTCCACAGTTTCAAGTAGCTGTAACTCATACTGAAAGCTAAGAGAAAAAGGGAAAATATTGAAGTTGTGTTATCGAATTTTTGAATCAAGAGTTTCAAATGATTGTATGCAGTTGAAGCTTTCGGGGTTGGCAATTTAGAATTATACTGAATTCTGTTCTCCGACTTAATAATTGAACAATGTAAAATTGGCTATACGATTCCTGTTTGAGTTGATAGCTGTGGTGGCGCTAGCCATCCAAATCAAATTTGTTGAATCTGGTTGCTCTGTATGTTTTACTGTTTGGGTTGATAACTGTAGTTCATAGCATTTCTGATGATGCATCTTAATAGTAGCAACTGTTATTATTGGAAACCATATGCTGTGTGCCACCTACAATCATGCCGATATCATCAGATGGTCAAGTTGATGCTACAACTGGTGATGGAGATTGGAGAGAAAAAGACGAGCTTTGTTTTGTATACCATTATATAGCATTATATGTGCATTCACTACTTCCAAGTTCCAAGTTGCTGGGATATGTTATAACAGTGTAGCTTCAGCGCTTCTATGTATTAAACAATACGTATGTTATTGGAAATGCTTGTAGTGACTATTGTGATAATATGTTTTCTGTTGAGAAATATCCTGAGTTTGTTGTTAGACTGTATGGTAGTGCTAAACACCAGCTGCATTTAGTTCCATAGTCTATTTTTGAATGATAGCAATGATATAACTATTTGAGTTTTCTCTTATCAGAAGTTTGTCCTCGAAACAATTTTCTGAATCACACAGGAATAAAAAAAATTCACTTTCAACAAGTTTACTGTGCAACTGTCTGATTACTGAAGCCCTTGAGTTACCTGGTATTCATCATGATTCAGATTCTCAGTACGAGGAAGCTTTGAAGCACTTTTGGTTGCTTTTCTTCAATTTGTATGTCGATGTCTTCTGTTTTCCTGCCTTGTTTGTAGCGTAAGTCTTCGGACTGCTGGAATGGCGAAGATCAGCTGTTATTCCTCTGATGGATAAATGACACTTTTTGGACCCTGTAAGGCATCAAACTTCGGAATATGTATCTGTATTTCAGATTCAAGAGACCTTTTGGATAGTGCGAGGTTTTCATGAGTATTTGAGCACGATGTGAATTCAATGTTGATGTTAAATACTGAACGAAGGTATGATTCCTGTGACTTTGATTAGATAGATAGATCTCTCGTTTGAAAGACTGTAGATTTTACTTGGTGTATAGCCCAGCTTCTTGGATCAGTGTTGTTTTAAAAATGTCCTGCAATGATACTAATAATGATTGATAAGCTTTGCGTGTTGTGATTGTATTTGATCTCTATTCTCAAAATTTGGAGCTTCCGTAGAGAGCTTTGTGGGAGATTGATGTATGACAACAGTAAGATATCAGATCTTTCCCTACTAATCTTTGCAATCACAATTTTGTGTTGTAAATTGGACTCTTTGTCCCGACGAACTTCTTTGGCGAGCATTTGAAGCAATGGTATCAATTTGGCATGAATTTACTCTTTATTGTTAATTCATGCTAGTGCTGAATGGAGGGAGGGGTTGCACCAGTCGATGCATCATTCATTGGTAACAAAAAGTTATGTACTTTTTACTTTTTCAATAGTGTTTTTTTTTAATTTATAGCTAACAACGGTATTGAATTTCACACTTGTTTCATATATAGTTTTATTTCTTGTTAAATGTTTCAAGCAGTCTAAATTCTAAAATGTTATGCACTAGAACTTATTTTGAGGCATGCTTATTTGTTTGTTGTCCTGTAGCAATCACTGTCCACTGCTGTGCGCCGGTGACAGTGACAAAAGAAAAAGGAAGGCGCACAAGGGAAATGGAAACGGAAATGTATGCATGATTGGAAAAGATGGATAAGATCATTACTTGGCTTTGAACTAGTCATATGCGATGGCAAGCAAAGGCATGCACATAATACACATGAGAGCAATGTTTATAATGTCATAAGGTAAAGCTTCCTCATTGTCAGATATTTGCGTGCATGCTCCATTTTTTAAGCACACCATTTAAAATCCATGACTGTGTGACACTTTGGTGTCTTTGCCGTGGGTCGTCAGCACCAGAAAGTGATATCCCTGCTTCTGCATGCAGTGTCCATTTAAGTCTTCTGCATAGTTCCACAAATTTTTAACAGCGAAGGCATGGATTCTGTGACTAGTTTGATTTAAGGAGGCGCATTACTTCTTAATACTACCTAGTAATTTATGATTATCATTTATTAAATTATTAGTAATGTGCATTACTCTGTTTAATATTAAAAATAATTCAAGTAGTAATTCAGATTATCATATTTATTTATATAAATGATTAAATAATATACATCAGTTTATCAAAATACCTTTTATAAATATTATTAAGTTAAAAATTTTGTATTATTGAATTAAAATTTATCAATTTAAATTATAAACTCATAAATTAATGTATTTAAGTAATTAATATCCTTCAAATTAATATAATTGTGATATCCATGATATAATTCATATGAGATTATAAATATTAATTATGTATTCATGTACTTAATATCTACTATGATATATGTGTTAAAGTGTGTATTGTAGTTTCAGTTTTCATATGCTGAAAATTAGCGAAATTCGATTAAGGCATGAAAATATGATTTTTGAAAAGTTTAGAATTTAAAAATTAAAGTCCCGGTAATTATTCCTATACGTTAAAGTGTACTAAATATGATTTTTAATAAATTTTAGAAAGGGTTTTAGTTAGGTGAAATGAAGGGACAAAAACGAAAAATATACAAAACTTTCGATTTTGTTCTTCAGACCAAAAATTAAATTTTGATTCCTTTAAAATTTATTTTTATAAATATTTTCTTTGAATTCAAATGGAGGATAGTTTCTTATTTACATGTAATGTCTTAAGTAAATGAATAAATAAAATAAATATAAAAAAATATTTAGCCATTTACTTAAATGACATTACATGTAAATAACAATCAAATTCATGTCTAGAGTGGTACCATCACTTGGCCGACTTTAAGTCGGTAACTCCTGTGGATAAAAACTAAAATTCCACCTATTTTATACCTGCTCACCCACATAACATCACTCATGTCCTAAAATTAGAAAGAAGACAACACAACCACAACTATTTACTTCAACATCAATCTAAGAAAAAATTCTAGGGTTTTCGCAATAAGGTAAGCAGCTAACTCCTTCTCTATGAATCACTCTACAAATTTCAGTTGAACAAGTTGTTCTCTAGTTATGGTTTACCCTCCTTTTCAATTAATTCCTACTATTTATAGAGCATAACAAACCTAATTTGCTCAAGGGTAGAACACACTCTAGCTGAAATCAATTTTAGAGCTGAAAATTTCTAAATACTAAATGTTACCTTTGACTCCTTCAAAAATTATAAAACTCCTCCTATTATATACCCTTGGAGTCTACTTTCCATAGTCTTTGAATGGAATAATTCTGAATTGCATATCAGAAGTTATGAGTAAATGATTAGGCCTCACTCTTGCTGTTTTCTGAAATGATTGGTCTGAATTATAAATTATGCAATAAATAATATTCATATAATGAGTTCATGATAATTTTATATCACATACTAATGGAAGTCTACTAAGATACAATTGGAATTACAATCATAAGCTATGTAAATCACAAGCTATAAATTTTACATGTACATTACACAGTCTGTCAAGACTCTGAGATGAAACAGAACATAGGCAAATCTCTGAATTTTATGAGACCTCCCTAGACAAGATAACACTTTGATTTTTATATTATTTCATCATATGAAAGTATAGTTTCATTTGAAATTGTAATGGTTTGATTTTAGTAAGTATTGCATGAGTTATGAATTTTATATTCAACATCACCCAGTCTGCCAGAACACAAAAATGTACCAGAACAGTGTTATTTAGTTGAATATTCTATGGTCATTATAGAACAATTTAGAAGAAGATATTTATAGGGATTACACTTATAAGAGTCTAAGTTTTGGTAAAATTTGTAGTATCTAAATATGTTGTGTTTCCTAATTGTTATGAATTTTATAAATTACTTCGCTCAATCTGCCAAGTGAGCTGATACAAATAGATGTTATGAAGTTCATGAAATGAAATCCTTAGTGATGTAATTGTACTTATATATGTTTTGCAAGTGCTTTGGGTCAGGTTGTATATGAGTTCATCAAATGAATGAATCTCTAATGCTACTATAAGTGATATGTTTTGTAATAATACAAATATGTGAAAGGATCATGCATTTGCATTTCCACTGCCGGGATGATATGTTTTATGCAGGGACGATATGAAATTCCGAAAGGGATGATATGATATCCTAATGGATAATATGTTCCTCGGCAGGGATGATATGATACCCTAAGGGGTGATATGATACATCTGACCAGCTGGTGATATAACATGTTGCATACATGATTGCACAAGTGCATGACATGTTACATAATATGATATGGATATGTGATATGTTGGTGATAATACATGTTTCACTTTATCTTGTGATATGATAATTGATATATGAAAATGTTTATATTGTTTTACTTGAAATGAGTAGATGATAAGTCATAGACTATGAGTTTTCTACTTA
>LTAE01005360.1:4739-16736 GCA_001647135.1 Pontederia paniculata
TATATATATATATATATATATATATGTATATATCATTGGATCTTGACAATAGAATTGGGTGATCTCATGAGGTATTTTCACATTTGATATGATAATTTACATTATCTCCCAAAAAAATTATCATTTATTAAATTATTAATAATGTACATTACTTTATTTAGTATGCATAAATAATATATTTGATAATCTTTCTTATTTTATTTATTATATAAAAAGATTAATAAATAATGTATATTTCTTACCAAAATATTTTTGAAGAAAATAGTTAAGTTTACAAATTTATATAAATTTAATTTGGATTCTATGAACTCGAACCATCAATATATACTATAAACTCATAAAATTTATACATCAAATAAATAAATGTATAAAGTAAATAGTGTACAATTTTTTAAAAATAATATTAATAAATTAATAATAATTATTTTAAATAGTTATTATATTATAATAATTAATAACAAATTATTTAATATTTATAATTATTTAATAAAACTAATAGAAATAATGATAATTTATTTAATGTTAAAATAGAAATATTATTATAGTCATTAATAAGAGTTATATTAATTAATAAAATATTATATAATTATTTATATGACTATTTTTATCATTTATTTAGATAAAATTCAAAAAAAACGATGAAAAAATAATTATAGAAGATTGTAAGTGGCAATCTGAATTGTCGTATCCCTCACTGATAATTTAGATTGTCACTTCATAAATAATTTGTATGTTTGTAATATAAATTATCTGTAAAATTAGAATAAGTGAATAAGACAATGTAATAAACTAAGATAATTTAATATAAGATTATCAGGTAATGCGAAAAAATTATCTTTATAAAAATGTCCTCTTAATTTTTTTTCCTGCTCCACGTGAAGAGCGAACCTTGACCATGTATGTTATAATGAGTTTGGTTTGATATAATATCTCGTACATTTGTAACATTAATAGAAAGATCACATGAAGGAAATATAAATACTCTTAATTATGTTATTGGGTCAATAAATCAAACCTTTCATTTTCGTTCACTGGCATCTCCATGGTCGAATCCCTGTGGTTTTAAATTTTTTACATAATTAAGGGGTCATCAAATTCTCATGAGGGACCATATACAAAATAAAAAAGAATAAGAAGGCAAAAGACGAACAAACGTTATTTTGCTATATAAAAGAATAAGTGTTAAAAATATAAAAATAAAATTATTATTTTTTATTGATTTAAACTTTTGAAATTAATAATAATATATTTAATTTAGTATAATATAAAAAATATAGGTATCGAGTTTAAACATCGACGTTATTCATATTAAAAAATATTTTTTTCTTTTAATTATGTACTAAATTAGATTTAATGATGGTGTAAATCACAACTTAACTTATGCATGTAAGTCACGTAATCTGACGGTTTAGATTAAAATTTATTTATGCAGATAATTAGTATTTTTTTTACTATTTAAGGAAATAACTCTTTACTTTTTTTCCAACAATCATCATAGGAAGGGATCTTTGTCTTTTTAATATGAATCATCGGATCACGTGACTTACATATATAAGTCATGTTGTGATTTACACCTCCATTAATCATATTAAATTTTGAATTAGATTAAAGTTGTCGGTCCACACATAAAGAAAGTTATGAATATAAATATAAAGACGTTCATTGTTATTTTTAAAATCAAAAAATTTAGTATATAATATATATACCTATTCATATATATATATATATATATATATTTGTGTGTGTGTATGTTTTTTGATCATCACAATTTCTTTCGTGCTGCGATTTAATTACTAAAAAGCCTATGTTTGGTGTTATTAGAATGTATAGTTTCTGTTTATTCTTGATATAATATAATATAATACAAAGTTTATTGCCACTACGTAAATATAGCACTAAAGTGATCTTATGCTTAAACACTGTACATAACATTCTCTATATGGTTCGCTAGATGTAGCCGACAATCCGCCTTTCTCTCCATTGTGTACTGCCATGCAGGGGGCCAGCCTTCTTGTCCACTTGTTGCATCTTAAGTTCAGCCACACCTAACTCCACTTTTCTTTTTTTCTTTTCTTCGTACTATTTGCTTACAATTACTTTGCTCCGACTCTTCATTATCACCTAGAAAAAAATTAATCAGCAACACTACCAAAAAAATTTATCAGCAACAAACTCTGAAGTAATTTGAGCTTAACTATTTATTAATAATTAGCTTCTATATGTTTCAGGAACTTCTCCCCAGGTTATTGATTAGTTACAAGTAATTATCATACTCTCTACAATGAAAAGACTGATCAGATGACAAAGTTAAAACAAAATGCATGCATCTGCAATAAATCATACAAGATATATGATTTTTTTATTTGTTTAGCTAATTATTAGTTATGTTCTGATCATGCATAATGTGATATAATATTATAATATATTTGATTCTAGACTTGGAAAGTTTGGCCTTATATCATCACAGGTTTCATGTGGAGTCACCAGCAGATTTAATGGATGCCTTGCTATCTTTTGAAGCGAGTACATGAGCATGTGCTTCCAACAGGTAGTACTTTTGGAGCATACTAACCAGTCACTCTCCACTGGACAATACCAATAATACATGCATGGATCACAACTTAATTTAGTTCGACATGTCAAGCTATTTGATCACAAATAGTATTATTAGCAAGCGCTAATATTGTTTACATGCGAATGTGATGATAAGAATTGATGTATATATGGTTATGACTACTGATTTTTATCAACTGTTGGAAGCAAACCCTATCAACCAATGCATATATAGAAATACATATAGTGATTAATCATTCTTTTTGGAACCTTAAATTTTGTCAATACTCGCTACTCTTGTGCTTCTCTTGGATATTAGATTAGTCTTTGATTCTGTTGCCCACCAAATGGGCACTTGTGTTACTTCATTGAAGAGTTCTCTCTCTCTCTCTCTCTCTCTCTCTCTCTCTCTCTCTCTCTCTGCATTTGAACACAATAAAAAAAGAGTTTGGCATCTTTCTCCCCTCATTAATATACCTTCCAGTCCCACATGTTGCTGAGGCACAGAGATAGTCCCCACCACTCATTCATTCAATCATAACATTTTTCCTCATCCCTCCTCAAAACTCAACCTCTCCTTCAAAACCACTCACATAATTGAACAACAAAAGGAAAAAAAATCAAAATAAAATAAAATAAAATGGAAATTCGATGCCCTCCATGGATATATACTCCATATAAACTTAATTGGCATTCACTTCTTCCTCCTCAACTTCCACTCACAGCTTCAACATCATCATCTTCTTGAGGTAACGCATGTGCAGCAGTTGGCTTTGAGATATCATCCGAAATGTCCTCCCAAATCATTCCTGAGCACGTCTGCTACGTCCATTGCAACTTCTGCAACACCATTCTAGCGGTATCGGTTTTATTGCCTCTCTCTCTCTCTCTCTCTCTCTCTCTCTCTCTCTCTCTCTCAACTATCATCGGTCTGATGGGCAAAAGGTTGATAATTCCCACCGCATGTAAGGATCGACCTATCAAAATCCACAAGGATTCTATTGCTTGGTAGAGGTTATAATTCCCTTAGCAGCATCTGGTGACTAGATTTGGAAGCGGTTCCTTTACAGACAATCCTAGCTGATATGGCCTATTCTATCCCAACTTGTGAACTTTTCAAGAACTTGTTCAATTTCTGGAAATTAATTGTCTGTTAGGATCAATTCATTGAGAGAACTTGTTAGCAATTTGTTGAGCTGAACTGTATAGGGATTAAGCGATCCTTAGATGAATTTTACCAATTGATTGCTGGGTTGAAGAGATAGAAGAAGCAAACGTTATCAGCCGCAGTACAACTAACAGTTTCCATGCGACCTATAAGATCTCATATTAATATATGTTGACGAGAAAGAAAAAACAACTGCATGCACGCCCGCCATGCAATCAACAGTTACCCAGGATACAATATTATTTTGGTTGGAGAATAATTAATTCTTCGTTTTTTATGTTCCAAGCTGCAGTTTTTTTTTTTCATGTTCATCTTGATCCTTTATGATCCTCTTCTTCGAACACTTTTGTGACCTGTATCATATATACCGTGTGCATATCAGGAGGAAAACTCGAATTTCTCATCTTTCTCTTCTAGGGATCTATAGAAGTTCTTGAACAGGAATTATTGCACAAATAGTAGTATACACATAAAAAAAATTCCGGGCTTAAAGAACTCATTTTTCCCTTTCTGTGGTAGATCAAGAGGTGCAAGGTGTAAAAGATCATTGAAGTAATCAGAAATAGATCAGATTTTGATATTTTCACCACTTCATTGAAATAGTGCATTAGCTAAAAAGATAAGACTATTGCCCTTAATTATCAATTCATGTCTTTTGATAAGGTCTAGTACTGAAGTTTTAATCATATTGATGGATGAAAAACAAACATCGCGCTGACTTCCGATCTCAATATTGTTGTTTAGATATCTTTCAGAAGATGTACAACTAATTATAGGATCTAAATAAGATTTCCAGGAATTCTTATCATATGATGGTGCAAATTCATATGCATGACAGAAAGATACTAGTTTTCAAAGAATGAAAGCAAAGATACTCTCTCCTGTAACCTCCAAAAAAAAATGTGTAACTGGTCAGGAAAAAGACTCTCTCTCTCTCTCTCTCTCTCTCTCTCCCCATATGAACTTATTGAACCCTCAATATATCGTGTCCCCTTTGCCCGTCTTCTGTCACTTGCTTGACCCATGGCCACAGTTGGTCTGCTCGGCTGCGCCACTTTGTTGATGCCAAAGATCTACATGATCTCCCATTTCCAAACCCTCCTTGAGAGACGCGGAAGTGGGTGTATCGCCATGTCGTTCTCCTCCATCGATTGGCTTTTCGGCTTTTTACTTGCTTTTTATTAATTCAGAAACAGTGTTCAGAAAGAGAATGGCTGGTCAGGGCTCAGGAAGGTGTGCAGAAAGCGAAGGTGGAGAGATGGCACGAGGCCCTTCAATTCAGAGGAATGCTGTGTGCAGTGCAGTTGCAGACAGAGGCATCTTTTTTGTTTTATTATATTTACTACTACCTTTTTGCCTTCATTTTGACTGGATTCTCTTTTAGACCTTTTGATCTGCTACTTCTTCTCGCTCCTCTGAACTCTGATTCACCTTTGATTTGTTGGAGTGAATAGTGAGAAGATTGTGCATGCACACTGACCTCTTTCTCCGACTGCGAGAGAAAAATTTTTGGGTCCACGATCCATGCAGTACAATGCTCATAAAGAAAGGGAAACACTAATTGGGAAAGGAATCCAAGATCACAAATCAATATTGCAGAAGGAAATACAAATAAGATAGCATCGTCCTTCAGAAGATCCATTACATACATAAAAAAGCTTTTGGTCTATTACTAGTAATTTAATCATTCAGAACAGTCAGCTTTTTTTTGGTTGATTATTAGATGTTTTTTTTTAATCCAAGTTATGTTATTGTGCTGGGTTTCAGGTTAGCGTTCCAGGCGACAGCTTGTTTAACATTGTGACAGTGCGATGTGGTCATTGTGCTAACTTGCTGTCTGTAAATATGGGAGCTTTGGTTCAAGCACTTCCTCTTCAGGACCCCCAGGTTTGAGTTATTTCTTGCATGTAGAGTTCCTATCTCTACATGCAAGTGTAAATATACCTGAATATACATTTTTTAAACAGTATCATGAACATTTAAGTATCAATTTTCTTGATTATTATCATATTTTATAAAGAAAAAAATATGGCTCTCAGATATCATGGTTCGTGGTAAAAAAATTGTTCAGTTAATTTATCTCCAAAAGGACTTCTCAATGATATGATTTTCTCCTTGAAACTATTGGAATGCTTATTATGTAAGTTCAGAGTTCGTTCCTATGAAAGAGAACAAGATTGATTACCTGAAACTGAAAGACAACATAACATCATGTTTTTTTTTCGACTGTTAACAGAACATCATGTTGTCAGTTGTATATAATTTCCAACGGCTACACCGAAACATTTTATTATAAATGCATAGTTAAGCTACATATTTCGTGATCTAAATCTAATTGGCACTGATATGTTGGAGGCAATAATGCAGCCACACAATATTCAAGAAGTTCGAATGGAAAATGGATCATCATCAAAGTTTAACAGGAGTAGTTCCATGTTGTACTCAGCGCAGAATGATCAACAATACATGTTACCCCTCCGACGTAAGCCTCTCTTAATTTGTTTATCATCTTATTTTCTATTAAAGTAATTACTTATATTAAATAAATTATAGACAAATGCAATAAAAAAAAGGAAGAGAAAGATAGTTTCAGTTACCTATAATATAAAAGCGAGGTCTTAAATGATAGTATTCAATTATTTGCTAGCTACTTGCTAGGCTGCCTTGAAATAGCTCTTTATGTCTGGTGTCAAAGGATCATGCCTAAAAGAATTGGTGAAATTAATTGATACATATGCAAGAAAATAAATGTTCATAAAACTTACCTTTATATGTAGTTAATTCTTATCCCATACATATTCATGTAAATTAATTGTCTCTCAAAATTGTGATGATTATATCATGAAAATATCAGATACTTGATCTACTAGGAAAATGTTAGTGGCATAAACATAATGTAATTACAGCCAAATCATGCTTAACATAATTAGTTTTGACTTGCAAATCACGAATATAATATAATATATATCTAATATATAGAACTTTTACACAATTTTAAGCTTTTTTTATGAGAAGAACATATATTTACTATTTACTTTTTACTTTTATTAAGCAGCTCCAGAGAAAAGACAGCGTGTTCCCTCTGCGTATAACCGATTCATCAAGTAAGTTTCCAGAAATTATGTTTGCTATTAAACCTCACCCAATTCTGCGCCCCTTTGATATATCCATCAGTTATTAATTTGTCTGCATCTAAAGATTTACCATTATTGCAGGGAAGAGATACAAAGGATAAAGGCAAACAATCCCGACATCAGCCACAGGGAAGCATTTAGTGCAGCAGCAAAGAATGTTAGTTTTTTTTTCCTTTTGGTTGATAATACATGATATAAATCCAGAAAATTAAAAGACAAATATGTTGCTTCTGAAAGTAGTACCTATAAGAACCGATCACTATCACTACCTTTGTGCAAATATTTATAAGTAACCTCATGTGCCAAAAGAAAGCTAAAAAACTAACCAATTGTGCATGCATAATTAACATGTCTGATCACCTATGAATATATT
This sequence comes from Pontederia paniculata, assembly GCA_001647135.1. Taxonomy (NCBI): domain Eukaryota; kingdom Viridiplantae; phylum Streptophyta; class Magnoliopsida; order Commelinales; family Pontederiaceae; genus Pontederia; species Pontederia paniculata. The sequence goes on from LTAE01005360.1 coordinate 11,968, forward strand.
GAGATCCTTTATTTTATGAAAAAATATCAGTTACATTATTTTTGTAAGCTCTTTGATATTTTTTAATTGCATTTTGGTTTCGTATATACCTTGTTCCCTAATAAGTACATCTGTCTTATTATGTATAGTTCCTCGTAGATCTTGTTTTCATTATACTTGCATTTTTCACTTACAAAGGGACGTCATTGGCTTAACATAAAGAATCTGCAAATGAATGAAATCTTGATCGAGGAATTAGGGTCTCATAAATTTTCACTAGGAAATCCGTTGGTGATAGGTTATTTTGCTTAATGTTAGACATAGAATTTCACCACCAATAGTTTAGTTGAACATATATATGAGCTTTGACACATACATGAAATTATAAGAAAAGCTTGCATGATGATAACTAATTTCTACACATGTCGAATCCATAATGTTCTGATGTCATCTATAGTTACATAAAAAGAGGAAAGACTTACATGCCGCCAACTTAGTACAAATGAAAATTTGAACTAAATATTCAAACAGATAGAGAACCTATGAAAAGAAACACTAATGTTTTTGCATCATCTCCTATATTTATATGGATACAGTACATAGAATCATACGAAAATGTTTGAGGTTGCATTATTAAAGTGACTCTAGTTTCATAATATATATTTTTTCGGTGAAGTAGTTTCATAATATTTTTTTTCTGATAAAGTATATAGTTCAAAAATAATATGACGCTATATGAATCTAAAATAAAAGTTGCCAACTTGTTGCAGTGGGCACATTTTCCTCATATTCATTTTGGACTAACCATGGAAAGTGGCAACAAACAAGCTACGCTCAATGATGCAATTGCAGCACCGGGTGGTCAAAAAGCTCGAGGTCTCTGTTGAGAAATATATAGGCATCAGTACTCATGATCTATCATCTAACTCTGCAACTTGTATGATTAATACAAGTTTGAGTTTTTTTATCAGTCAAGTTCAAGATGAGTCCTCTTGTCGATCATGTACATGTACGTACGTGATCTTGCAAGGGGATTCATCTTCTAGTACGTTGCTTTATTTAATGCGCCCATTATTCTTATGTATTTACATGTGATCAGAAAACCCAATAACGTATGTTCTCTATTTGCTTTCATGGAGGGATCAAGGATAATAATACTAATGTTATCCAAAGTATGTACTGTCGTCTGAGTGTATGAGATCATGACTAGTTGTTACTGGTGAATGGTGATACAGAATTTGTAACATTTGATTATTTCACTGTGCATGCCCCAGTAAAGTACTGAAGTAAGGGGACTCTACGTACGTAGACTGGGCAGACGTAGCCCTGAACTTATGGTCGATGCATGCTGAAAGGTTCAGTCGAAAGCCATGGAAAACTTAATTTCTGCAACGGCTATGTAAACATAGCTAGCTAGTCAGTTTTAGCTGGCTGGGAAGGTTGCAGTGAGATCAGATGGCTCATGTATCAATGGACTTGTAGTTGGTACCTACCTTCTTATAGCCTTCGATAAATAATTAACTCAACTCGATCGGTGTGTTAGTATTGTAACGTATACCTTCTTTTTTTTCATTCTAGTAAACATATATAGTTCGTTGCATGGATTTTTCTTTTCCGGGTAAAAAATAATGGGGTTATATTTAATTATTTGCCAGTTAGTGTATTTATGATGGCGAGACAGAAAAACCTCCTAAATCTGTGTTAAAATGTTGTGTGTGCGTGTGAGAGAGAGAGAGAGTAATGCCTCAAAGTTAAAGCAGCATGTAAGTTAGAACGCTCATACAGATGGAGAGAAAGAGAGTAATGTCTAAAGTATATTACTGTACATGTTAAAGCAGCATGTAAGTTAGAAAGTCGTAGATGATGTGGGAGGAGAGAAAGAGAGAGAGAGAGGGTGGGGGTGATAGTGAAGTGTCGCTATCCACAGTGATTCAGAATGTGGAAGGAGCTGGCAATCACAAGCAAGCCAAGATGCCTCTGAGAAAAAACTTCCAAACAAAATTACCACATATTATACTTATTACTGACCCCAACATACAGCAGGAATGCTCAGAGCTACACGACTTAAATCACATGAACTCGCGCGAAGCTGCTCCCCCCAAGATATCTTCTTGTGATCTTGTGAATTGTACACTACTTGTACCTTTTCTTCAAGCTTAAAAAAACTAATGAGTAATTAACTAATTATACATACAACTAAATCATAACATTTTTTTCTAGTACTTTTTTTCACGGACTCGCAAAGAAAAATATTGCAACATTTAATGTCACTACAAATTAGAAAAAAAAACACATGAATAATTCAGCTGAAATATATATAATAATGACAAAAACAAGTAAGAACCAATTAAGAAGCTGCCAATAATAATAATAGTAAAGGATGGTGTTATATGCATTAAAAGAGTGATGGTTGCGTGCATCAGAAACCGTTAAAAAGACTGATCGCGTGTATCGCGGCAGAAGAATCGGGCTCTCTCCTCCGTCGCTTTTTTTCTTTATCAAAATTTATTAATTCTTGTCTACACCCGACAGGGCGTGGGGCCGCGCATCTGCAGCAACCAATCACGAAGCCCGATGTCGGCATTTTATATATTATTATTAATTGGCTCCTCCACCGCCAAGACACATCCAATAAATTCTCATATCTACCGGGGCCAAAAGTCCACTGCATTTTTTTTAGTACAAGGGCTCATCACTCATCCGTAGCCATGTGTGGGGTCCCGACATAGAAAAAACAAAATAAAAATAGTTTGGGTCGTCGTAGTGTGATATAATTAACATGGTTTACAAGTTAATAACGAAAAAAAGGAGAATAAGTAGGATACATTTAAAATATTTATTATTGTTATGCGTGTGTAGTACTTTCTTTATCTCATTTTAATTATCCAATGATTTCATCGCAGTGCAACTGTTAAAGAAATTGAACTCATGAAAAGAAAAAAAATGATACGAACACTAAGAAATTATGGCGAAAACTTCAAAAGATACCAAGTAAGTGTGTTTCATAACGAATCATTTGCTAAATTCTATTTTTTATCATCCTAAAATAGAACAAGGATTAATATGATACATAAACATCATCCTTTGCACTTAACAATCACTAGACTTTTGACAACTTGAATTTAAATTAAAAATAATATCCTTGATTTTTTAGCGTAATAACATATTTGATGGTACGGTTTCGAAAATGTTAACCAACAATTATTTGAATGGAGCATCTTCAAAGAATAAATAACTGCCATGTCAATTAGTCTACAAAGTAATAATCATAAATCTCAATATTTCAATCATTTCAAAATGAACAAATAATTGATCCACAAAACTTGGAGAATTGGACATTGAAGAGAGAGAGAGAGAGAGAGAGGATATAATGAGAGATTGCTAGCACACAGATAAAATATTTATCTTAGTTTAATTTATTTTAATATGTTAAAGGCAATAATTTGTATTCTATGATAAAAGCACTCATTTGGTTGATAAAAAATAGTAATATATTTAAATAAAAGTGTTGAAAATAATAATAGGTAGTTGCAATGTTTATTTAAAAAAATATTGACTAAGACCCCTAGTTAAATTTAGTTTAAATATATTAAAGGTTTAAACAAAATAATCTTAATAATTTAATTTAATGTTATATTTACAATTTATGTATTTATTACAAGAAACGTTTTTGGATTTTGAACAAATTAATTTAGTTTATAGTATTTGGAAAATGAAATGAGAATAAATAAGCTAAAATAAAAAAAATATGAACAGAAGAAATAATATAACATGATAGTATTTAAAAGAATATGCATAAAAAGGTAATATAGTTGGTTAGACAAAATAAGTTATTTATTTTTTTAAATTTATAAAGTATTTATATTTTTTTACCAAATACGAAATTATTTTATAACTAATTTTGAATTACTTATAAACTAAGTCAAACATTCTCGGAACATCGGCAAAGTTGAAGCACGATTCATGTAAAAGCGACACATTATTATATTCTTCCATAATCTTCATTGCCGAAGACTAGTTTATTACAAATTAAATTTGAAAGCTGAAGTTGGAGAGGAGGTAGTTGGAAGATGCAAAGAGCTTATATATAAGGATTAATGTATCTACAAAGCATCACTTGGTTTGTAGAGATACTTAGTGTATATATACATATACATATATATACATATATATATATATATATATATATATATTAAATAATTAGAATTCAATTAATTGTGTAAGTTAAATCAATCAATAAAATAGTTGAGATTTCATTATTTAGATAAAACTTAATTTGGATTATATCAATTTTCAATAGAATGATTCAAAAATATAATACAATATATAGCGTTAATTTTTTCATGTGCAAATAAAAAGAAATGACCGGTTCCGTTAAAACGATTCGCTCTTGAAATTATGAAATAATTTCTCACAACTTTTTACTGACAAAGAAAATGATCCCGCATACAAGATTTCTTTCCCAGTTTTGTTCTTTCCTTCCTTTTTTTTATGTGGAAGTAAGGGGCAGTCAATAGTTTCTTTTCCAGTTACAGCAAGCAGGCAGTAGTTCTTTGATTCGAATCACAGAACCAGGTTTTTGTTGCTAGAAATGAGGCCGTGCAGAAACAAAATTATTGTGGATTAACTTTTATCTCCTGAAAATTTTCCAACAAAGCATTATGGCTTCGGAGCATGGTAAGATTCGCGTGTGATGATGCTTGTCAGCAGAGGCATGGCGCCACTTGCACCATGTACAGTCTCTCTCTCTCTCTCTCTCTCTCTCTCTCTCTCTCTCTCTCTCTCTCTCT
>LTAE01005360.1:16824-28762 GCA_001647135.1 Pontederia paniculata
CTCTCTCTCTCTCTCTCTCTCTCTCTCTCTCTCTCTCTCTCTCTCTCTCTGACTGATATCTCTACTTTAATCACTGGTGTCATGCCATTGGAAAAAGCTTAAACTGTCCGTATGTATGTGAGTGACATTTCATGGGTAAGAATCCTGTCCAAGGCTCTCCTTTTGCGAATCCGAAACGTCACTTCATGTTTTCTCTCTCCTTTCTCTGTACAATTCTTGATGCATGTTTCTTCGTTTATGTGTCTGCACAACTAAGTCGATCTCACGGCACGGCCAACACACCGAGAAGGCAGAGAGGTCCGAGCAGTGATCAGCTGTAATTAAACTATATCTTATACCAACTCCATACATGGACCAGAGAATACATTTCACTCCTCATAATATCATCCATTCACATATATGTCTAATTATGATGTGCAACTAATAATAACAGCCCGAATAGAAGAATTAAAAGGAGAGAAATGTGTATGATAAGTGTCAATTTTATTTAGCATAGAGTCTGTAGGATTAATCTGTATATAGGTTTAAGAAAGAAAGATTACTTTGTGTAGGGCCATTAATTAAGGTCATTGATTGCCTCCAACATATGCAAGACAGCACAGCAAGTGGTCTCAGACAGGCCCTTTTCTTCTTTCTGCCATCTGCTCCTTAGTCCTTGCCGAAATGAATTTAGTAGGGTCATATATGTTACTTCCTAGTGGGGGAATTGATTCATTCACTAGAGAATTCTTTTTCTTTGTTACAGTAGTTTCCAATCATTAGTTTATACCATGTCAAGGTGGCTGCTTCGTGGCATTGTGAGGATAGTAAAACTTTTTCTTTTTGCCTGTTCTTTTGAACTATGATTATGTCAATAAGTTTAGGATGCCTCTACAAAGACCAGTTCTATGAACCGTGTAAACATCAAAATTTCTGAAAAAGCACATAGTGTTTACCCTCTACTTCAAAGAGATTTTTACGTAAAACTGTTGTATCTTGTTTGAGGTTTATTTATTACTAAAACCCTGATCAAATCTGAAGAGAAGAGATTTTGTGTAATTGTGATAATGTTGTTGTAGGCAAGAATCATTGTAAACAAATTTCTAACACAAGTTTGAAAGGTCTGATTCCATAGCAGTCCAAAATATAAAATTTATAGTGCTTCCCGTCTTCCAAGCGTCTGGATCGACTTGTAACGTCAACGAGAAGAATGCTCAAAAGTGGTTCATATTTTTTTTTTCTTTTCTGGATTTGAGTTGTTTATCTTTCAGCTGATGAGGAAGCTGGTAATTCGTGGGTGAAAATAAAGAAACTTAATAGCAGTTGTCAGACAAAAAAATTATCTCCCTTGGGTAAGGAAACATGTTACCTGTTTTACTACTTCAGGATCGTCCTCTCCAGCTGCCATTAAGTAGTACTGCTTGGTATATACCAGCAGTATTAGTTATAATAAAGTTCAGTGCAATTGATCAAGGCATTTCGATGACTTTTCTCGATCCATGACTCCCTATTTGGTCATCGGATGAACTGGTAAGTGATTCTTTACCGCTTAAATAGGTATCTGATTTGAGTCCATATGAATATAAATAATCCTCGTTGAGATTCTGAGTTGTCATAGTCACGTGATATGACACAAGAGAGCACCAAATTAATCGAGATTATAGTGAACTTGATTCAACACGTGGACAGTGCGCTCTTTAGTGTCGCGTGAGTTAAACAATGGTACCACGTCGCCCGAAAACTGTGATAGCAACAGCAAAAAAAGTGATATGATACGTTTATCTATCAAGATTGATCACAGGGAGATCCCAAACTGGTAAATCAAGTACCAGTGTCATCCCTAAAAATATTATGGAAAATGCATTACATTGTTTATCACAAAAGAAGTAAGAAGCCTAGTACCAAAATGAAAAGTTAAAGAACTCAAAATTTACGCGACAAATGAGATTGTGTTACTCCGCCATAGACACATGATGATATAGTGTCATGCCACACTTGCAATTAACAATGATTCAATGTCTCGGGACTACACTGGAGACAGGAAAAAAAAATATGTTGTCCTCTCCAATGACCCAGATGCCAAAACTGAAGCTTTCATTGTTGCCTAAAAAGCAATTGATTGAGCATCACAAATTATTAGGATGTTTCATTACACATCACAAATTCAAAACCGTGGTATTCAGAAGAATTTAACAATTCAAAATCTCTTTATTATCTTCCATGATAATTCTAATTAGGTCCTGAAAAAGTGAAAAATATCTATTTTGGCTTTTCATATGCAATCTGGTTGTCGAAGTACATATACCACTGTTAGGGCTTCAAATGTTTAGACGTATATAACCCTTTATAAGGACTATAATAGAATGTTGACCAATAGAAACCCTGAAGTAAAAGGCCCCAGATAACTCAATCCACTTTGAATTTTCGAAAGGTGTAAATATTAGAACCGCTAAAAGGATTCACCATTTCTTTTCAATGACTATCTATATAAGATGCAACATAAAACTGTCCTGTATACTCTTCTTTAACTATATGTATGTATATAAACAAGAGTTACAAGACGCAAACACTCTTAGTAACTAACATTTATTTGCTTCCGCAGTAAATAATCTCATCTCCATAGATAACAAATGCATGAGATCATAACAAAAAAAAAAACAAAAGAAAGCTAGCTCTCCAGAGACAAATTGAAGAAAAAGAAACCCTGCTAGCAATAAGGATTGATACTATATGTTGTAACAGAAAGGACTCTCTCTTTCTCTCTCTCAGTTCAATTTGTTACAATTGCATAGTACCCAGGAGATTTGACTCCCATGGAACCACAACTTATGTATGCTTGGGCAAAAACTACTGTTACAGTGGCAAATCTGTGAAGATTGTGGTTCATGCTATAAAGTACACACAGGTTTGCCAAATTCGCCCTGGTACTTGCCTTCTTAATCTGCTTCAATGATGTATCAGGAACTGGAGCAGTGATTTCAGAATAAGCAACTCCAATCAGGGTGCAATGAACATGGCTTGTTATTTTTTCCGTAGTTTATCTCGTCTAACTTTAATAATTCTCCTGCCAGCCTTATCACCACCCCCACTGCCCAAAGAGAAACTTCCACTTGCAGAAAGCTCACCACTAGTAGCAGCTTGAAATGGTGATGGATTTTGAGGAAGAATATTCTGATTGCCACCAAATTGAAAGACTGGAGCTGAAGGCTGAACTTCTGGAGTACCAAATACTGGCGTAGCAAATAAATTGCCTGGAACACCAGATGCAGGTGTTGCACTGACAGGAAGATTGGTTTCAACAGCCATGTTGTCTTCAACATTCATTTGATCATTTCCAGGAGATGCCGAGTTGTAACCAACTGAGCTTGGTCTTCCAAAAACTGATTGACCAGTGGCAGTAGCAGAAGAGGAAGTAAAGGAAAAAAGATACCCTGGAGATGAAACAAAGGGTGAACTGCTGGAAGCAGAAGTTGACGACGGAAATGAAAATGCAGTAGGTGCACTAGGAGAGAAGGCAGAAGAGAAGGATGATGTTGATGGCTGGAAACTGGAGGCATTCACACTGGTGATTCCTGGTGACATGAATGAAAAGCCAGTGCCGCTAGAAGAATTCTGTGGTGCAAAGGGCAAAGTGGTAGATGAGCTGGATGTACCAGCATCAGCTGAGCTTAAAAATGTTGAACTGAAAGGTTTTGAATCAGTAGATGCAGCTCCAAATTGAAAGCCGCCGAACCCAGATGACGAAGAACTGTCAAGCCCAAATGAGGGAGAAGAAAAAGAACCAGACTGATTTGCAGAGATCTTAGGAAAATGTGACACCTCACTTCCAGATTTGTTTTGAGTACCAAAAGCAGATCCAGTACCAGCAGTAAATGCTGCTGAAGAGGCTTTGGTACTAAAATCAGCAGCTGAAGTGATTGAGCTACTAGATTGTGTTGACCCAAACAAGTTATTGCTCTTGCTTACAGTTGAAGGTGGGAATTCTGGAACCTTAGCAGATTGGTTTTCCTCTATAGTTGGAGAAAGAGCTGACTCAACTGGAGAAAAGGAACTACTTTCCATGCTTGGAATTGTCACAGATGTTGCCAGAGGGGACCAGCTGCTACTGCCTGATAACTGAGCAGCTGCAAGAGTTGACATAGTGTTGTTTCCAGAATTACAATTAGTGGTGCTAAACAGTGATGCATTGGCAGATTTCAACTGTGAAATATTTGATTTATCCAGCAGCTGAGGATCTGTATCAGATCCAAACTTGAAGAAAGGAACATCTGCAGATTCTGAAGCAGAAGAGACAAAACTTCTGGAACCAAGTGAAGGATCACTACTGTTGGAGCTCAAGCTAGCAGACAGTGTTACAGGTCCAGCAGCAGAAAATGAAAGTGAAGATGCATAAAGTGAACCATTACTTGGGCCTTCATCTGCTTTAACACCAAAAGCAAAAAGTGGAGTAGATGATTCTGTTTTCTCTGTTGAATCAACATTCCCAAATGATTTGAATACAACTCTGGATTTCTGTGCTTTATCAACTTTATTTAGCATTGGTAATTGTGTGGTTGATGATTTTGCAAAGCTGCTGCAGCATAAGCGAAACAAGTAAATGTTAGTGAATGATCCCAGACTTCATTAGTAGAAACAAATTTATTGCTACAACTTTAAAGGCAAATTGAAGCTAGTATAAATTTGAGGGAGACATTGGATTTTATAAATTTAATAAGACAGGTCATGTACCATTTTACCTCACAGTGTTTCACCAATAAGATGAACAAACCAAGTTTCAAGAAGCTCAGAATATAGTTTAATATTGTATTATACAAGACGATTTGATTACCCAGTTTACACAACATAATGATAGATTCGAAACACTTTCATTTCTTGTACATCTTTCATAAATCAGTTCTTTCCTTTCATTGTGTTCACCCAGCCAACTTCAGTTTCCAGAGAGTAATTGCTCTCTATTTTTAAGTTTTTGTGTCTTTCTCAAGTTATCCTCTACTTTTCCCGTGCAACAACAATATAATATGCTCACATTTTCCCTTTAAATGATGAAGTAGCGCATTGGCATGACCGAAAGAATCACTAACATTAGGAAATGTACTTTGATCATAACAATAAGTACATATTTAACTTCCATACTCTGTCCTAAATAATTTACCTTTGATTTTCTTACTCCAATAATGTATTTCACATACGGCAGTTTAGTATTTGAGATTTTTTTGCTCTGCACATGTGATGGGTCACACACTAATATCCATGTACATGGGTCCCAAAAGGAGAACTGTAAATTTGCCCAAGAAAAATTGATATATAACCAGTTTCAGAGTTTTTTTTTATTTCAGGATGTGTTATTTACAAAACAAATTGGAATCAATCAGGTTTAGACCCAAACCTTCTAGTACTGTTTTGGCTAGGATCAGTAGCAATGCCAGTAGCATTTGTTGATGAAGCTGCACTAGCATTTACACCTTTGGATCCAAAGGTAAGCAAAGGTGCAGCAACTTGATCCTTCTGTGCTGTTGTTTCCTGGACCAATGGGCCTGGCATTGTAGGAGTAGGAGGTAGAGAATAAGAATTGGGAACAGGTGTTGAAGGGAAACAGAAGTCCACGACATTTTCAGATATAGTTCCTGTAAAAGCCCTCTCTTTTAAATCAGGTGAAAGTGTGCTTGTTGATGACTGGAAGCGGCAATGCTCTTGTGTGGCTGTTTCAGGACCCATACCCTTGTCTATTGATATCTTCATTCCAACTCTTTCTTTAAGAGTGAGAGGTGCAGCTGAAGTTTCTCTCAGAATAGGAGCATGATTATTTGCTTCCAACGAGCCCTGTGTAAGGAAAAAAATCAATAAAGGAAATCAATGAGACATTTTCAATAAAAAAAAGACATGACTGCAAATCAAGATCCAAACATAGGAGAAAGTTAAGCATATCGTAATGTAAGAAAGTATGTACCTTAATTGTGCCTTCACTAGTCACAAAATCCTCATGCAGCAGTTTAACTCCTGAACGAGCTGATATTGAAGACCCATTATATGTCGCCTCTTGTTGCTTCTGAGTGAGAGGATTCTTTATGCCTGCTGTAGTAGAATCGCCAAGAGATCCAAAAGTTCTGAATTCAGAAGTGTCTAAATCCTTGAACTTTCTGAGAGTCTGACTTTCCATGAGGCGACGTGATGACTTAATATTTGATTCCTCCAATGATAAAATTTTAGATGATTTTTCTTTCGGCGAAGGCACAAATTTGTTAAGTTCTTGAGATATTTTCATTGCTATCTTGCTTGACTGGACAAGATCCGCTCTGCTAACTTCTCTTTCTGAATTTTGCATATTTGTAGCATCATAGTTTATTTCGTCCATATGCAGAGACTTCTGAATTGATGTGGAATCACCACTCATATCAGTATTATATATCAGAGGAAGCTTTCCAGCAGGCTCTAGTGGATTACGTTTTGTAAGAGGTGTCTGACTAAATTTCTGACGAGTTCTCCGTATAGGGCCAAAAGATCCAAGATCACTATCTAAAACTGAGCTTCCTCGTTTTAACAGTTGCTGTAGCAAATGATGGTGTTAATGATAAATTCACCATCCCAGAACAGAAAACTTTAAGATTACAGAAAGAATTGTTATTCAGACAACAAAGGTAGTACATCCTGAGAATTGAATGTATCAGATAATTGTGAGTATTGAAGTAAGAAGGGACTGGCGAACCTATATGCTGAGTTTCTGACTGACGAATATTTTTTTCTGAGGCAAGGAAGGACAGCTACAAATTATAGTAGTTGTCCGTTTTATTAATAAACGAAGTGTACGTTTCTGACTGAGGAATAAGAACCGGAAACAAACTTGTAAATATTATCGATCAATTGGATGATTGTTTCGATAAAGCAAAATTTGATGGAGAATAGGTGACACTACTAGACAGAAACACTGCTGTGGTTAATTAGAAAACCACAAATATCTGCAAATAAGATCAGACAAAAGAGACGGGACATCTTTTTTGGTGAAAGGTGAACAATGTTTTTATAAGGGGTGAAGGGTCATTACAACTACGATCAGATTGCCTTAGAAAATGCTTTCATATGTTGCGGCAGCACAATCAATTTATCTCTTTCCAATAACTTAAGGGGTGAAGGGTTATTACAACTACGATAAGATTGCCTTAGAAAAGCCTTTCATTTTTTAGGTTGTGCTCCTTGCATTTCAGAAACTGATTAAGATTAAAATGAAAAGGAAAAAAAAAAAGGGGGGGGGGGGGGGGGGATTGGTACTTTTGAAATATGATTGATATCCAAAAAAAAAGATCTTAAAATAAGAGAGGCAACAAAAGGTGTTTCTTTAAAAATGCACTGGCTGGATTTGCAATTTACTTAAGGGACTAACTTTTATTATTATATCAATGCAAGTGGATGTTGTTTTCAGGAACAGAAAGGAATCCAGCATCAACCAATCACACAAGTTGATACTGGTCATGGCAGTTGTCACAAATCTTGAGAAAAACAATCTTGATTGATTAAGAAAACCAACAATTGCATCGAGATATGATTAAAACATTGCAAGTATGCAACAATGCACATCTGCACCTCTCAGAAAAAAAGTATGCAACAATGCATCATATACTGGAACAAGAAACACAAGTCATTTTTTGTAATGGCAAGATCACTAGAAACAGAAGACCAGTTTATAGTTAGGCTCACCTCTTTGCCACCAGAATACGCAATAGATTTCGGAGTTTGGAAAGAAGATGATGGATCATCTCTAGAAGGTCTGTGAACCTGAAATGGCAGCATACCAAGTGTCTAAGTGAAAAGATGGCAACATATCCATTTACCAAAAGTTTATTATAGCATAATGATAGAGGTTGTCCTCTTCACAAGCAGACAATGCAATACCTTCACACTGGATGTAGCATTTGATCTGAAGTAGGGAGAACGGGACATTTTAAAAATTGCTGATCTACCCAGTGGCCTTGGTGTCAAATAGCCATCTTGAGAGCGTTCAGCAGCAGAAGCAGGTGCACGTAAAACAGATCGCTGACCAACTGAAAATAATGGCTTAGCTCCAAGCACACTTGCCATTTTATTTTCCTCGGGAAATACATGATTCCGCAAACTTAGAGCTGAGGAGGGCAGCTGTGAAGTCCGAGATCCCATATATGCCTTTGCAAGTTCTGCAGGTGAAGCAGCTTCATCTTCTGGAATCTGTAAACAGCCTTAGACGTAAAAAAGACAGAATGATACAATAATTATCAGGTAACGAGGAAAATCTTTTGCTCTAAAGTGCAGGTTAAAACAAATCCTAGTAATGAACATAAGGTACATGGAACTCTCAATTTTGTTTACTGATCAACAACGTTTCAGCATATAAAGCTACAAAAGCACACATATGTCATTCTCGCGAACTAACAACATTTGGAATCAAAATGACAATCTCAAGGATTGGATAAAATTCCAAAACATCCTGAACTTTATTGTCTATTTATTTATGTCATTAAGTATTTCAAAAGTAATAAATGTGCTAACAACTTTATAAGTACAGTACTTGCATCATTCAAAGAGGTATCCATCAACTTGTTAGTGCGACACACTACATGAATCAATTTTCGCCAAGATGACCATAATATGACATAATATGATAATTTGGATATTAATAATTTTGTTTTATAAACTGCATATATTCCATCATCTTGGTTTCTTTTATTGTTTGTTCTTTTTTTACCTTTGAAAAACAACAGAAGATAACATAGAATGATCATCTGGATAATAGTGATGCACTTCAATGCTTTGGCAGGTTAACAAAGACATTAATGGACAGTCAATAAATTTGTTAAAATTTAAATTTTACTAATAAATCTGTCTGTAAAAAATTTCAGCTTATGATCAACAGGAAAAGTGTAAAGTTTTGAATTCTTTTGTTTAACTCTCATGAATTCACCAAGCTATGAAAAGAGTATTTAAATAACAATTAACAGTTCAATGCGACAGCATGAAAGGTGAACATAATGTTACTAAGAATATTTGGCTACTTGAAAGACAGTAATCAAAACCCAACACATTAGAGCTTTTGAACTGTGAACAGGATTAGCAATATACTGTGAACACTATGCAAAATACACAGGGTTCACCATCATACAGCTACCTTCATGAGAGGTTTCAATGGATCTCCATGGGATTTGGTGCCTTCCAAAGCATTTGCAGGTACAGACAACTTCATGGGAGGTGCTGATGGATTTCCATAGGATCTGGTGCTTTCCAAAGTATTTTCAGGTGCAAAAACACGGGCCAGTTTCCCAGCACGTGGCTCGTCCATACTTTTTTCCAAAACATTGCCAATGTTTTCATTCCTAGTGACTGGATCTGAATTATCTGAGTTGATAATTCTTGAACGCAGTAAATCTGTCAGTCGCTCAAACTCATCCCTGTTCAGACTAAGAATTATTAGAATATAAATTCAGGAGGATATGATTTTTTAGAGGGAGAAGGTTATGAAATATTAGCATACAAAAACTCGTGAAATAAAAGAATTCTCATTGCTTCAAAAAGTATCCGTAATCCATGCATCTTTTAGAAAACGAAAGAAGGGTTGAAGAGGTCAGTACCATATATGCATGGTACAAAGAGATCAAGTGCAATAGAGGAAGAATGATAGAAGAATAAACTTTTTTTCTAACAAGGATAAAGAATAAGCACAAGCAACTAAGCAGATGAAGGAACACAAAGTGATGGTCTGAACCCACTGCAATCAACAAGAACATCAAGATTGCTCCTTCTACGGAAGATGGATTTGCAGAGATTAGAAATCATTGATATATGTTCTTCCCGAAGAGAAATTGAAAAATACACTATCCAGGTATTCATGTCTGTTACTTGACAAATATGGAAAAATCGGCAGATCATCAAGAATGTCAATAAAGAACACTGTTTAAACAAGACAAACACTTTCCTTGTCAGTGTTTTCTGCTGCAGTATCTGTTCAAACTCTGATATTGAGTTTGTGCCGGAGCTGTTTGGCGGGTTTGTCAGATCAGTGACCCTACCTTCTTCTACTTCATGCAATGGCTCCTGCATGGGGCAATGACGAAATTAAGAGCAACCAAAAAAAGAAAAAGAAAACCATTGTGGTTCTGAAATCAACAAAACTAGATTACTGGGAAGATCAAAAACGAAATCAGAAAAGACAGAGGCAAGAAACAATGAGAATGGACAGTATAGTAGAGATAAGTGCTAAAAACCATGTTTCCAGCACAGACACAGCTACTAATACAAAATAGCACTAACGTAGGCCTCAAAAACATCAAGACTAGAAGCTCAAGTATCTTGAAGAACACACCAAAACCAAGGCAGATTCCACATGATACTCAAGGAAGTTTAATCATGGCTGACTGAGCGGAAAAAAATAGGAATTTATTGCAAGATGCAATCAAATATTGAACCTAATGGATATCTATTTATTTATCAGGTCATAAAAGCATATTCTATATAGTACTATACTACTACTTACAGCTGAAACAACTTCAGTGTCTTCGTTTCTGACAGGGTCAATTGCACCTGCATGCATTATCACCATCATATGAGACATTAAAAATAAAAGCTGAAATCATACATCGTTAAGAAAGCAGTTAATGAGAACCAACCCTAAAATTT
Source organism: Pontederia paniculata (assembly GCA_001647135.1). Taxonomy (NCBI): domain Eukaryota; kingdom Viridiplantae; phylum Streptophyta; class Magnoliopsida; order Commelinales; family Pontederiaceae; genus Pontederia; species Pontederia paniculata. The sequence goes on from LTAE01005360.1 coordinate 27,439, forward strand.
TGAGAAGTTCAACAGAAACTATCAATGAAATTAAAGAAAAAAATATATCAAATCATGAGAATTATTTTAAGAGTAAAAAATAACAGTGAGAACTATACACCATAATGAAATGAAAATTAAAAAAAACACATAACCCTGAATAAGAACTCGCTCATTAATGCTTTTTTCCATTTTGCAGAATCATTTGAAGCATAAGAATGTATAGGAAACCAAAGAGAGGTGCTAGGAGTATTAGTAGATACGATTCAAGTAAAATATATCTGGATGACATAAAAAATAGTGCTCCAAATCATTTTCATTGGTCCAAGGAATAAAGTTTAGGAAAATCTCACAACAATGTAACAGGATTTAATTGCACCATGCACAGACCAGGAGATTTAATTTATCTGAATACACCACAGGTCCATAATCTAACATAACTGCAACATTTTCATTTGAATGACGTGTCGGTTGGCCAATGACAAAATACTAGCCCAACAGCTTTATATTAATTTGTAAAGCATTGGATATACTAATGAGTCATGTTATGAAATCAAATGATTTTCCGAACACTCAAATAACTTGAATCTATTTGTAGAATGTGAAAGTTCAGATTGCAAACACCGACCAAAAATATAAAGAATTTAGAACAATATTGTGTTACCACGATATTTTAGTTTCACAAAAGGCTCTATTGTTGCAAAAGTTGTCTCCTTTCTACCAGAAACATGCTAATCGATAGAACAACCATTTATGAATGCTCAACCGTTCACCTAAACCTGCTACATAATGTCAAGAAAAGGCGTGAATAGATTGTAACCGGACATCACTTATTCGCCAAAAGTTGCATCTTTTCTACTAGAAGCGTGCCAATGGCAGATAAATCAAATCATCAAACGCCCACACAAGAAGTGACAATACCACATTCAATAGATTAAGTCAGCTTTGAAGTAAAGCACAGAACCAATGGATTAGAAAGCAGTCTTAGCAAATCCAAGTCTTCCCCGTTTCAAGAAGTAATCAAAACGCTCAAAATGAGTACCAAAACCCTAATCACGAGCAAAATCCCCAAACTACCGAGCAAAACGCAAGGTGAGTAACAAAAACAACTTGGGAAAAAATCCAAACCTTGAATCTCCGGCTCGGCGGGCGGGGCCGTGAGGCGCTTACGGAATACGGACGCGAAGAACCTGGAGGCGCGGCCGGCGATAAACCGGGACGCCGGATCAACAAGCTTGGAGAGCCATCCATTACCGCCGGCGGCCTCGGTCACGAGTCCCCTAGGCGGTCCGCCTCGAGCGGCGGAAGCGGGACGGTCGTACGGCGTCGCCGCCGGTCGCCGGAG
>LTAE01005361.1:5714-28755 GCA_001647135.1 Pontederia paniculata
GCGAGAGAGAAAATCACACACACAGAAGACACACAGATTTACGAGGTTCACCCTTAATTGGGTTACGCCCTCGGGCGACGGCTGGAGTTCTTTCTTTGATGTGGTAAAACAGTAGATGATACAAGATACAGAATAACCCAAAACTTGGGTAGTTTATATATGGATTCCCAATACAAAATAGGAAACATAAGCCCTAAGCCCTAAGCGAGACCCCCGTAAGGGACGGGCGGCTTCGCCGCCCCAAATATTCGACGGCTATGATGCGCAGGGGGTCATATGGGTTTCCACTGGGTTAAGATTCAAGGCATTATCAACACTTCCAAAGATGTAGTGCTTGGAAAATTTGATTTTAGAAAAATCTTTTGACCTCCTAAAAGATCCTGTTTGCTGAGAATGTTCATCACTTTCTGACTCATATGTTCGAGCCACATATCCCACAACTTAGACACTTTTGAATCTGATGAACTAATAATTGCAGCGAGATCATAAATTATTTTTCCTTATGATGTGCATTGTCTAATGTTATATCAAATTCATATTCATGCACATAAGATGCAAGCAAGGTTGTGGCAATGTATATGCAGAATTGTGACTAACAATAGACAATACAAGAATTTTAAACCTTAGACACAGAATGTCGCTGCAAGTGCACAACAATCTATTTCAGTACTTCAGATATCAAATTCACAAGGAATCTAAAGCAAATAAAGATACTAAACCACTTTGATCTAATATAACAAACTAACACCTATAGAAAATAATGGATCTAGATTATAAAACCTATAATTAAGAAAGAAAGTACTAAGCTATATTAGTTTTTATGTTTTCTAAAATTTAAATAAACAATAAAACTAAAGATCACAGGAAAAGAATGGACTAAATGCAGTGATGAATGAGGTTATGGAGTTAGTCTTGCTATGTGGATGATCAGGTTTTAGATTCGTTAATTTAATACATAAGGATACACGTTGCTACAAATCCCGGTGAAGACAGGAATCAGATTCATTTTTAAAACGTTTAGATCCATATTACGATTTCTTAGGCTCCCTGCATCGAAGATCAGAAATACAAATCTGAAATATATATCTCCATTAACCTAACCACCTAAGCTTAATCAATGGCCTCCTAACATATAATTAAATAATCAATGATCTACTAGAATCAGCTGATGCAGTTTGTCGTTCAATCATAAGTGAGCAATATGAGATCTCCCAACCTTCTTATTGCTCTTTGCTTTAAAAACTGATAACTTTCTCACAATCATACAAATATGAATTCGGCCATAGATAAATCACAAAAATTACAAGACAAAACAAGTGAATTCCGAAAACTATGAAGCAATGGAATTCAGATGAGTGCCCCTTTCCTGAGGCATATCACTCTTCGAATCCAAATGTAAGCCAAGGAAAAATAGACGAAAACAAACTCCCAGTTCGAATCCATTTAACATGCAAAATTACAAAGATCTTCATAGCAAAATATATGTCAAACAAAAATTCAAAACATGTCCATTCAACTAAAACCAAAAGATGAATGAAACGAGATCGTCCCCTAGCATGACTAACTCTATAATGTAAGTCTTGGTTATATTAGTTCATCATTGAAATATAAATAAAAGGTTTGGAAATCATCCCGTACATTGCTCTCAATTTCCTTTTCTTCATCTTCCTTCTTCTTCTCCCTCAATCACCCTTTCCTTCCTTGTGCGTCAACATGACCTTCTCTCCTTCTTCCTTGTGCTTATATCCTCCCCTCTCTTGCTCGACATGTGTTTCATTTTATGCTTTCAGAAAATATTCTCCTGAATTCCTATGTCAATCATGAGCTTTCAAAATTCTCCAGCTTTTGAGCAACTTTGCCTTTCTCTGGTGTGGGCTGCCAGGTTCTTATGTCCCGAATGCTAAGGTGTGAACATTTCTTTTCCTCCAGAGTTTTGAAATAAGAGTATAAAGCAACATCATTGGGTTCTTAATACATGAATTGACAAGTTTTAGTTATATCAAGGATGTGCTCAATAAAAAAAGAGGAAACTAAATATAAAACGAGGATTTAAATTCGAAAGAGGCATAAAAATGATGTTCAACATAATTTCAAAGACTAAAATTTCATGCACTTAATGCCACACATCAAATTTTGCGGACTTGAACCTTTGCTTGTCCTCAAGCAAAGGAATTGATATTATGGTAAGTAATTTTAGATGCGAAGACTACAACTAATTTTTACAACAAATAAAATATTTATTAATACATTATGAATAGCACAATCCTAGCCTAATTTCACTCAACTTGAAAGTCACTTAAGCTTATGCTTAATACAATTCAAGGTCACAATTTATTGTCCACATGTCAGAATCTCCCATTAGATTTAGAAATTCTTCTTTACCAAAAATTTTTGGAAACAGACCTACTTATTTAGTGTTACAGACCATATATTTACTTTTATGTTCCTTATCCACACCTTTCTTTCACTTATCTATCTTTTTTTTCAGACAAGATTTGCAAGGGTGTGAAAATAAAAAAAAAAGAAATTTTCCTATCATATCCTCATGTTTTCTTTTTGTAATACTTAATGAGGATGCTAAGAGTGTTGAACAACAATATACTCTTGACTCTTTCAAGTGAAAGATTAGAGGAGTAGTTACTTGTGGGTAAGAAATATTGTTCTCCCAAAGTATTATTCATTCATTTTTTTCTAAAATACACTATTAGGTGCTTGGAGTGTTTCAAAACAACATACTCTTGTCATTTTAATTAAAAAAGATAGAGTAGTTATTTATGAAAAGAGAAAAACTTTTGCATATATAATTAAAATAACTAGAATGGTAATGGACAAGTATTTTCATTTTCATTACCCATGTTTTTATGGAGGCCAATTGCACCGACATTAGTAGTTTATAGAATTTTCAGACCTAAGAAGTTATTGTGATATGAGATAGTTTGGTGTATTATAGCTATGACGAATCATCAAAGACGATTAGGTGTTTTCATATGCTAATTAACAATGATTCAAAATTAAATATAGATATAGCATAGGGCTTGGACCTCTACTACCATAATCATATGCTCAAAAAAAACTAAGGGAGGTACCAGAAGATGCATGCACATGTGCTTTCTATTAAATTTAAAGATCATGATCAGGATTGGTATGGTTCAAAAGAAGTAGTGGTGTGATCAAAAGAGTATCCAAAAAATTTCATGGTATGAACAGAACATAGATAAGAGTAGAGTAAAGATCATACAATGACCTCTCCGAACTTAATCCCAACACTGCTCCTGGTGTTGAAGCCAAGAGAGGAGAGTGCAACTCGAGTCAAAGTCGAAGAAGCTTCCTTGGAACTCTCTCGAGAAGTGCCGCTAGGGTTGACTTGCAGCTACTCGAGTTTCTCCAAGATGTCCTTCCATAACTTCTTGTTCTCTTCATGCAATTATTGATTTTGAACAATTATGGCCTCCATCAATGCGGTCTACTTCTTTTGTTTGGTGTAGCTCACTCAAGTTGGCAAAATTGAGATGCTGATTTGGGGGTGTGACAAGAGTATTGGATGTTCATTTACTTATTACTCCTATTGTTGTTGTTGTCTTCTGAGGGACACCTTGCTTGGGTGTGAAAATGGTCTAGTTCTTTCCCTAAACAATATTGGTTAATGTCGGGTTAGACAATTCAAGAGAAGTCTCTAATGCTTTGTATATAAGGGCATATTGGCTATTTCTTATGGATAAGATCTTCATGCTTAGCAAAATTAAGAGATCCAACTTGGTAGTCCCTCCCATCAATTGTAGCTCCCTTAGGTCAAGTTTACACTTCTCTGCAATTGGTATGAGCAGTCCACCAATAACAATTGAATATGATAATGAATATGGTGTTTGGTCCCTATATAGTCTCATAAATGTTAAGATTTGTAGTTGTAAAACTTCTGTACCGAATGTAATAAAATGTAGAAGAGAATGGGGATCTAGGACTCATCACGACCATGAAATTGGGTTTTACGATTGTGAAGACATCCCCAATACACAGTCACGATCTTGAAAATAAAAGTCATGCCCGTGAACTTGAGATGAAGAATGTGATCGCTCGGTCATGATCGTGAGAGAAGATTTCATGATTTTGAACCTGTATATGACCTTGCGCTCACGACCTGAAGATGGATTTCACGCTCCTGAACATTAAAATGAGAAAAGACGACCTTATGATCATGGTCGTGATGATGGATTTCATGCTTGTGAACACTAAAGTGAGAAAAGGCGACCTTTCAGCCGCGACCATGAAGATGGACTTTAAGCCCATAAATCAGTAAATGGCCCCATGGTCACGTCCGCGAAAGAGGATTTCACGATCATGGACTTGAGAGTCACGACCATGAAATAACGTTTCACACCCGTGAAAGTGAGGATGAAATTTAAGTGTTCAATCACGATCATGAAGGAGCCCTTCGCGATCGTGACAGTTATTTTCTAATATGTGGACAAGATAAGAGTCAATCATTTAAACTTAAATTAATGATGAGATTGCAATGTAGTGAATGTCTTTGGGAGTGAAAATGTTATTAACAATGGGAGACTGGTAGAACAACTGATATCCAAATTATGTTGCTCATCTTTCTTCTCATCTTGCAACAAAAGGATTTCTCGAGCATCCTCTTCGGTTGTGACTTGTACACCCTAACAAACCTATTGGTGAGACCTCTAGACTCATGAGCTATTTAAAGTCACCATAAAGTAACCCTCAAAGTCAACTCAAAGTCACTAGTGTGATAAGTCAAACATAATAAGATAACCACTTGGTTTGTATATTGCATTGTCCATATTGCATTATGACTAAGGAAATGAGAATGAATGATTTAGGAATGTAATGAATGATGATGCAAAGTATGAATGTAATAAATTATAATGCAAAGTATGAAAGTAATGAATGATGATTGAGGAGTAATTGATGTTTAACTATCTGTCATAGCTTATTCTTCATGCAAAGAAAGTTAAAAAAAGATGGTGCATGTAAAAAAGTAACAAAAGATGATTATTGATAATATGAGAATAATTGATGTTTGATTGACCTTATGATAGTTAATGTCATCGCTTGTTCTCATGCTTTTATTTTATCATGATAAGTGCTTCTATTGTTCTTTATATATTGGACTTTATATCTCACCAGGAGAATTGTCTTCCCTACTTTAGATTCTGCATGCTAGTGATTTGAGGTGCATGATGTTGGGTTGCACATATGGCGATAGATATTCGTGATGGATGTTGCTTGTACATAAGTAAATGATCCTATGTTTAAGAGTCTCTTTTAGTCTTTCATATTGAATTGTATTAGTTTATCAGATGATGTTGAGGCCATACAAATGTTTTATATTTTCACACTATTTTTTTAAAAGAGTTTTGTAAAATTTTATTTATTTTGCATTTTTATTGACCGATCGAGTAGTCATGACTCAAGTTACATAGGAGGGAGGCACGCCAAAGTCAACTAGAGAACTTTGGAGGGAACATGTCGACACGAACAAAAATCGTGTCTACGATTTAGGATCATCTATAACTTACGCTGACTTAGAATCAACATGTAAATCTGTGTCAAGCTATTCACGTGAAGAGCTACAACGACGTATTGATGAACGACTTAAGCAAATGAAATAACATATGCAAGAACGAATGGAACAACAAATACAATAACGATTGAAAATGCAGTTCGAACAAGCTTGGCGAACGCAAAGAAAAGAAATGAAAAAAATGATAAAACAAATGATGAATACGCATACTATGTAAAATAAATATTTGGGATGAAATATGTAATAAATTTTACTTTTTATTAAAATATTTCTGTAATCTTTTTTACGTTTTTTATAAAATTGTGATGTACTTTATTCCATCAGAAAAACTCGTCAAAAATTTTAACGGACAACATGCCCGTCAGGAATTTTAACGGGTATAAAGCTCGTCAAAATTTCTGATGGGCCTAAAGCCTATCACAATTTCTGATGGGCTTAGTTAGAATTTCTGATGGGCTTGGTTATCATTAGAAATTCTAACGGTGTGATGGTAGTTACAGTCACAAAATTTGATGAAATTAATATTCATCGCACTTCATTTGTAATGAGCATTTTTTTGACGTACTAGATCCATCAAGAATTTCGTCAGAAATCTTATTTGTAATCGATTTTTTGGAAAATTTCGTCGCAAATTCATAATTTTCTTGTAGTGTCAACCCAAAGTTAAGATATGTATAATGTCATAATATTTTTTTGGAATAATATTTTATCACGAGATAGGATGTACCTTTAAGGACATTACAAAGATGATTTTGGACCTAGAAGCGATGAGTGCTACGTGATAGCTAATTTTCTTTCTTTTATGGCTCAATTATATGAGAGAACTCCTAATTTTATAAGGATCTTAGGCCTTCTTTTGTTGCTGAGATCAACCAATCTTCAATGTTGTCTTCAAAGTCCAATTCACAATCATGATATATATTTGATGAAATAGTGATTTTTTTGGTAATATAGGATAGTGAATATTTACCAAATTAAAATCAATAATTAAAAAGTACCAGTGCCAGTTCAATATAAGATAATAAATTACATCCTTATACTTTGAAATTTTATATTATAATTCGTAATTCCATGCATTTTTTTAACACTTTATATTAAGTTATAGCACGTGCCAAATTAATTAATAGACTCGTTAGATTTGTTTGCACTTTGGATTCGTGTACTTGTCAAATTAAATATAACTTGCTTGGCTGCCAAGTAGTCAAACTCTGACTTACATATATATATATATATATATATATATATATAATTTATATATTAGGTGTATCGAGTACGATTACAAATACATACATGCACATGAGATTCAAAAAAATATTTCATCTAAAATTTAAAATATGAATCCCATATATTTTTATATATTTATAATTACACCGAATATACACTATATATATATGGGGGTGTAGAGCACTCTACTCTACACTTGATATATAACACTCATATTCTCACATTTAATTATTAAATAATTATCAAAATTATTATCTAATTGATAAGATAAAATAATATATACTTATCAGATTAATTCGATAATCTAAAATGATATCTAATATCAAAAAAATTATGACCGTCAAATTATTAAAAATAATCAAATGAATTTAATCGTGATCATCGAATAATTTAATTATTATGATCTTGATCAAATTTACTACTTAATTAATAAAATAAATTAATAATTAATTATTTAATTAATCGGATGAGTAAAAATGATGCTATACACGAGTGGGTGTAGAGTAAAGTGCTCTACACCCCCATTTACCTCATAGATTCAAATGACCACTAAACAAAGAAAATTACCATACAAATCATAAATATTTAACAATTTGACAGATTTAAAGAGAGAAAAGAATTAAATATCATAAATAAATATATCGCAAACAATTAATTCATTCAATAATTGCAAATTGCAAACTTTAGTCGCTGTTTCAAACATTCCATGAATTATCAATAAAATAACATTCCACATGCAATTTGATACATTTTTCTCAAGTTATCTCCTGCCTTGACATGAAACCATCAATATATATATTATTTATGTTATTATATATAGAATTAGTTAGTAATTCCCATCTGCTGGGCAAAATCCGACCGAGTTGGTCATTGCACGGCATCAAATATACATAAATGTAAAATTCATTATTAATAACACTTAATTACAGTAATAAATCAACTAATGTGTCGTCAGGGATGACGTTGCAACAGTTCGTCACTGCTTACTTACACCCTGCTTTCTTACCCGCCGGAGTCGTCGACCAATAATTTTAGAGACGTAAAGAGTAGTGTCGCCGATGCCTTTGTGCAACATTCCATCTCTGGGTCGACATCCTGAGTCTTCTTAAAATATTAATGTTTCCACTTTTGTTTACATCCTATAAAACACTCCTCAATCCACTCTGTCCTGTTGAGTGAGAGAGAGAGAGAGAGAGAGAGAGAGGATGGAAGCAGCATCAGGAAGAGGCAAGAAACGTGGTCATGTCCTGTTCCTGCCCTGGCCGAGCCAAGGCCACATCAACCCCATGCTCCAGTTCGCCAAGCGCGTCGCCTCGCACGGCCCCCTGGTCACCCTCGTCATGACCCGCTTCCTCCTCAACTCCGCGCAAGCGAGCGCGGCGGCCGCTCCCATCCCCATGAGGCTCGCCGCCATCTCCGACGGGTGCGACAAGGGCGGCCGCAAGGAGACCCCCGACATCCATGCCTACATAGACCGGTTCCTTCGCGCGGGGACGGAGACGCTGGAAGCGCTCATCCGTTCCGAGGCGGAGGCGGGTCATCCGGTCGACGCCCTGGTGCTCGACCCGTTCCTCCCCTGGGCCGCGGACGTCGGGAGGCGGCTCGGCGTCGCCACGGCGGCGTTCCTGACGCAGTCGTGCGCGGCGGACACCGTCTACTTCCACGTGTTCGAGGGGCGGGTGAAATGGCCGGTGCGGGAAGCGGTGGAGCTGCCGGGCCTGCCGCGGCTCGAACCCAGGGACCTGCCGTCCTTCTTGCAGCCCTCGATCAACTACGTATCCTTCGGGGAGCTGCTCAAGAACCAGTTCGTTAACTGGGAGAAGTTGGATGAGATCTTAATCAACTCCTTCCATGACCTCGAGACCAAGGAAGCGGATTACATGGCCGCGACGTGCGGCGCGAAGACAGTCGGACCAACAGTACCGTCCGCGTACTTGGACAAGCGGCTGCCCTCCGACTCCCGCTACGGCTTCCAGCTCTACGACCCCGTCGTCGCCCCGTGCATGAACTGGCTCGACGCCAGGCCTCCGGCGTCGGTCGTCTACGCCTCATTCGGCAGCGTGGTCGAGATGAGCGCGGAGCAGATGACGGAGGCCGCGCACGGCCTCTCCAACAGCGGCAGGAGCTTCTTGTGGGCGGTCAGGCCCTCGGAAACGCACAAGCTTCCCGAGGACTTCGGCTCCGCTGCGGCCGCCGCCGAATCAGGCTCCGCCGTCGCCGGCGGCAGGGGCCTCGTCGTGTCGTGGTGCCCCCAGCTCGACGTCCTTGCGCACGAGGCGGTTGGGTGCTTCTTGTCGCACTGCGGGTGGAACTCGACGCTGGAGGCGCTGAGCCTCGGCGTGCCCATGATCGGAGTGCCGCAGTGGTCGGACCAGACGATGAACGCGAGGTACGTGGAGGAGGAGTGGGGAGTCGGGGTGAGGGCGCGGAAGGACAAAGAGCGGGGTGTGGTGAGGAGAGAGGAGGTGGAGAGATGCGTGCGGGAGGTGATGGACGGGGAGAGGAGAGAGGGGTACAGGAAGAAGGCCGAGAAGTATGGGGAGTTGGCCAAAGCGGCCATGGAAGACGGTGGGAGCTCCGACAAGAACATTGCCGAGTTCGTCGCCAAGTACTGTTCCAAAGGATCTCACTAAGGCTACCAAGTACAGTACTATTTTCGTGCGTGCGTATGTATTATGATAATAATATTATAATACGACGCAATTAATATGTTTCCAACTCCATCCAGTTGGGATAACGTCAACTAGTAACATTTTTTAAGGTTTTTTAAAAGAGCCTGTTTGAAAATTTTGTAAAATATTATAAAAAAATTATAAGTTGTTAATTTATATTTCTAAATATGTTCGAATTATAAAAAGAATAGAAGGGAGAAAGGAGGAAAAAAAATACAAAGATAGGATAAATAATTATTTTATGATATTTTTTATTTATTACCGATAAAAATTAATGTCAAACATCTATTTATAAAATAATTCGTCAATAAAAATATTACAACGTATTGATTAAATGTCTCAAAATTACTAGACATCCAAACATGCTCTGTAAGTAAAAAAAATTAAACAGATTGATAAAAAATTTCAAGAATGAAAAAAAAAAAAAACAGAATTCAAATTGACTTCTAGATTTAGGAGTGTCTGCGCTATTCAATAATTATTTCGATTAATTCAACAAAACAAACACAATTTCATTATGAATGATTATGAAGCTGCAACTGCCAAATATAAGTGTGTACAAAATAATGTCAATAGGATTATGGCCATTTTGTTCAACTTACAATACAAAGAACTCACGATGTAATATATTGTTGGGACAAACATATTACATTTCGCCACTGTTTGGAGTTGTTCCACTCAATAAGTGTTAAAAGACTAATACAATATGCCGCATCTTTACACTTCACACATCATGAAAGCACCAAACTTGTGTTCCTTTCCTTGTTTCCCTTCCCCCATAACTACATATGATTCTTTCATAAGAGTTTTCACGCAGCTCTGACGTCCTTCAATATTGATTATGTCTCAAGTTATGCTTGAACTTCGTCTTCGGGCGCATAAAAAGATGCACGAGATCTAGCCAGTAGGAAGCCATACTCCATTAGAGATCCAAATTAAGAAGCTGTTAAAGCTTGGATGAAAGAAATGAAAGTTATGATTCGTTATTAGAATGCTTTGAACTAAGATGATTATTCAAGTTCCATATATAGCATGTAAAATAAGCTGCTTGGTCCTTACATCTTGTCCGACATTCAAACCGAACATAACATCCAGAAACTCCAATTATTTCCTGCAATAACATGAAAAAGACAACTTCGTTACTTGGTACTAAGCCGAAGAATGAAAAGAAGAAGAAACAGTTCTACAACTCACATTTAATGGAAATATATAGATACACGCAAGGCTGCATTTGGGGAGCTGCTTTTATGATAGCTTTTTAGAAAGCATAGCCTTGATTGTTTGGTAAAAAATTTAAGCACAGTTTTTTCTAAAATTGGCTGTGTTTGAAAGCAAATTTTGAGCTTTATCAAAAGTTGGAAATAGGTTCGTTGGGGAAAAGCAAGCTTTGTACACAGCTTGCTGTCAGGAGAAGCTTTCCCAAACGAAGCCTTAACCAGAAAAGAGATGCTGTTACAGGTCATGAAGAAAACATCTATGATGAATATCAACTAAATTACATCTAAAGTTTAGCAATTTAACTTGAACAGATGAAAATTCTAAAGGACCAATGCAATTAGACAAAAGTTATTTGCTCATGGTAACTGAAATTGCATCTATAAGTATGTAATGGGTTCAGCAAGTCGACTTTAAGATCACACCATGAATGATAAAAGACCTTGAAAGGTAACTCCACCTTCTTTCTCTTACAAATTTTTATCCAGATGAAGAATCATTTGATAATCATAATTTTCTGTGTAGGAATATTTTATGATAAATAAAAAATTTTCATCAATGACTCCAGAATCCAGATGCAAGTGGCAAATATAATATCCAGCTTAAATGTAAGGGTATTGACAGATTGACAAGGACTTGAAAAATGTGATTGAAGCCTCATTAATGTAAGAGATAGAGAGAGAGTACCAAGGTAACTTGAATGTTTCTTTCCACCACCCCTGTTTAGAACAAGTAGCATATATTTTGTCAAGACGAATTATTATCTCTGAAAATGTTGGTCTCATTTTAGGCTCATTAGCCCAGCATTCTTCAACCAACCTGCACATAATACGAGTTCAATCTTAGTAGTCTTTAAACAAATCCATGAACAATCATGAATCTTGTACTATGTTTCCTTCAAGTTTATGTAGTGTTCAATAGCTTAAGGCAATACTTAAATTATACATCATAACGAAGATATATTTAATGCAAAGTTGGATCTCCTGGGGAGGACTTTGTATAATCGCGTAAACAAATAGTTGAGCTTTATCAGACAATCCAGTGCTCAACGCTCTAGCAGTTACTGATATAATACTCCCACAAAACTGCATTCATTTTTCTAGAGAAGAAACTACATTTCAAAACAAATTGTTTAACATAGTTAACAGTGCAAAATAACCATACTCTTTAAGGTCTGATGGGTAACTTTTCCATTTGTGTTTTAATGATGGCCTCTTTCCTTCAAGGCAAATCATCCTTATAGCTTCTTCGGGATTCTTTGGGTGGAAAGCTGGTGCTCCTTCAATCATCTGAAAGAAGTGAACATGGCAACATATGACTTACATTTTTTTAGGGGAACATATGATTATAATATAAAATGCAATGCTACAAATAGCACATACTAATCAACAAAGAAATAATATGTCAAAATTCTCTTGAACTAATATTTAACTTGTAGATATGAAGGTTTAGGTTTTTTCGATAACATTTCCTAGTCACAAAAAGTTGGTGATTTAAGAAGTGGACTAAGATAAGGTTCCATTTGCACTAAAATAACATGACCTTAACCACAACTTTCAAGGGCAGAGGGATTAATGAAAAAAGATACGAACCACAACAAACAAATGATCTCCCATTTGAGTTCAGTCTTTTCGTAGGATTTCAGAACTCATTTAAATTACTTTGTCGAAAAGCACTAAGACACTGTCCTTTCCTCTGTCCATTATTTTTAACATACATCTGTGATGTAACTTGGTACAAAATTGTGGTTTCATCACATTTTTATATTTTTTGTATTCTGAAATACAAGCAAGGAAACTACACAGTTTGTTAAGTTTGACAAGATGTAGGGGAACCATGACCTAGGATCCAAGATAGTGTCCATATTTTGATGAAGTGATTCAGACAAATAAAATAATTAACATCTAACTTTCCAGTCGTAAGCATCGTCCAGGCATTATTTTCATTAATATTTAAAAGTCTCAAACTTTGATGACATATGTTTGAGGGCACATTCTTTGATTGCATGATGGATAAAGAGTTGTGATAAAAAATGTTCAGGATGTGAGTTTGGAGATCCTTTCGAGGAGCTGATCATCCATCGAGGGTCTGTACATATGTTTCGGCTAAGTGGAGGGCAGCCCCAACTTGGCATCATGTGGGGCACTTGGCAACAGAAGAATGCAAGCATATAGGGGGGAAGGGGGAGGTTGTGAAGGTTGATTTCATTGCATTGTGTTATACTATAAAAAAGATCCAGTATCAGTACTTGTACGAATCCATAAACAATAAACAATATGTAAGGATGTTAACATACAACTGGGATAAAGATAATAACCAATAATGTCTGGGTATGAAGTTATTCCAACAAACCTCATAAACAATGAGGCTGAAAGAGAACACATCAACACTTGCATCAAATATTTCATTTCTGTAGACCTCCGGTGCCATGTATATACCTAAAAATAAAGAAACAACCACACCTGAGTGTTTGCTCAACAAAACATCTGGTGCTATGTATATAACCATGACAAAAAAATGTTTGTGCTTATCTATTGTAAAGGATGATAGATTAGAAACCAATGGTTAGATTTAATTCATGAATTTGATAATGGTACTTGCCCTTTATTGCAAGATGAAGTATGAATCTCTAGTTAACTTAACAGGTTTTTTGAGAAAATTTTCAAACCAGAAGTCCAACAGCTGCTAGAAGAAGTATCACTATACCAGCTTGTAAAATAGTAAAACTTTACATGGGACAACACTTCACAATAGGAAGGTAACTTTGAATAACTCGTGCAGAAGCCACAAAAAAGAGCTATGTTGCTGAGCAACTTACTTGATTTCTCAATTTGAGTACTTGAATGTGCTAATTTAACCTTTTCTGGAGCAACTTTTAGTAGCCTAATCAAACCGAACCCTGTCACCTTCAAGTGGCCACCAATATCCAGCAAGATATTTCTGGCACCTTACCAAAACTTCAAATAGTAAAGTACAGTACATAAAGAAAATATTCAGAACAAGATCTCTTGAAAAATTGAATGATTAACGATCATCTTACTTTGGCTTCAAGTTGCAATGAATAATAGGGTCTGGTTTGCACTGATGAAGATAATTCATTCCTCTGAGTATATAAGAAAAATCCTTAGAAAACACAATATGATACCAAAACACAGGGTTTCAATAGCTAAAATAAACTCACATCTTTAATCAATAGCAATTAAAGAATTATATTTTATAGGAGGGCCATATGTATAAACAACAACTTCAGATTCCATATCTATTCAACGTTTGAACACCATTCCATGTTAGACATGCACTGAAGATTATGGAAACTAAGAATTGAGGTTTATATAAGAACATTTTTTTTTTTACTTTGGATAGTAGCCTCTGATAAATTTAGCATGCGACATTCTGGGAAATATCTAAATGAGGTAGAGGTTGACCAGAAAAGACTTTAATAAATGATTATTGGATGGATAAGATTCATGCAACACAATTCAAATAGTTGGAATTAGTTAGTTTTCTAGAAAATGCATACCTGACAATTTCAAGGGCATATCTGAGAACTTTATGAGGTTGTAAGCGTCCTTTTTTATGAAGATAGCTACCCAGATCACCCTATCTTTCCAAAAGAAGCAAAAATTAAAATAACAGATGTATTAAACTAATAAAATTTCTTTTTATGTAGTAGACCTGTGTGCCCAGAAAATTCTAAATTGTTCGAGTTGAGAAAATGAAAATTCTAAAGTGCATTGATGCATGATAATTGAGTAATATTTTCATGTCATATTTAGTTTATTTTCTTTAATTTCATTGTCTCATGCATCATTTTATTTGAAAATTCAATTTAATTCATTTTCGAAGTCAGAATCTACATAATGTTGTTTTTTTTATGTTCAGAGCATTTAGTAGGAGCAACGAAGCAAGACTGCAACAAGCTGAAGTGAATGGGAGGTGAAATTAAATTTATTCTGACCATCATGGTCGTGTCAGAGAATTCACACCCATGAGCGCATAGGGACAGAATTCTGAAGGTTTGTCATTGGGCGTGAAACCACTTTCATGGCCGTGACATCGACGACGAGAAGACGCGAGCTGAATTCACGCCCATGCTGAATATCACGGCTCATGAAACTACTTTCACGGCCGTGAGCACATCCACACTTGAAGTACAAACTGAAGTCACGGACCATGAAGGACATTCATGGTCTTGAGCGAATGAGGTGATATTAGGCGATACATATGGTCATGGCCGTGACATGCTGGTCACAAAATATGGCAAAATGGAAAAATTATAAATTGGACTCCAAGAATTCATTGAGGGGTATGCTTGAAGTCTGGAAAAGAGCCTAACACTTGGAGAAGAAGAGAAATTATGAGCAGATTCTGAAGGAGATTGTCGAGGTGTCTTAGTGCCTAGTTGGTTTTATTTTTATTTTTTTCTTTTATTTTATTTTGAAGGATGAAATCCCTTCATATTTTTCATTTTATTTTTATGGAGTGAATTTTTATTGTAAGGAAAAATATGTTGAACCCTTGATTTAATTAATTTTAGTTGTTCAAATTTCCTATGAGGATGAATGTTGTGCTTAATGTTTTTCATTGATAATTGGAGGTCTTGATCTAACTAGCATACTAGATGTGAATAGTGGATTATTGTTTCCCTTTAGTCTCTGAATTTGATCTATGATTTTTAATTGAAGCATCGGATGTCATACTCGAGTAGCATCCTGGAGGGGAATATTTAGATGTGTAATCTATTAGATTGTCATCCTGGAGAGGAACAATAGTTTAAGAAATACAAATTAATGTATCTTAATTTCTAAGAGATGAGACTGGCATCCTGGAGAGAAACGATCAAGTCTGTCTAGAATTAAGATAATTAATTCATCTTCGAGAGAAAATCATATCTTGGTTAAATCCTAATCCACATAAAATTTTGATTAAACTGAAATTCGATTAATCTCGTGGTGAAACACAATTTATCCCTGTCTTATCTTATTTCATCCTAATCTAGTGTTTGTTCTCATTGCAATTTTACTATTTTATCTTTATCTTTTCAAATGATTTTTATCCAAAAAACAATGTTATCTCCTATTAGATAGATAATAATACCAATCCTCATGGGATTAATGCATTTGCTAGCGAATTTTATGAAATCTTAGCACGTGCCACGCATACAAGAATGCAAGTACAATATCCATAAATCATTATTTTTCTCTTGTTACATTGAAAAGATAATGACAAAATGTCAGGAAAAAATATATGGAATGCTCAACATAAGAAATAACTTAATTTAAAAAGGAAAACTCACTTTTGAGTGGTACTCTGAGACGATCATCATTGGTATATTTTGGGTAACAGCTCCAACAAATTGGACCACATTAGGATGTCGGACCTTTTCTAATAGAGTCAGCTCATGCTTGAAAGCATTTCTGTACAAGTAGATTTCTTGTGAGTGTAAAGCATGAGACAAGATATGTACAAAAGTGAAACATGTCCTACAAGAATGACAGATGTCTAGCATGCAGGTGGAAAGGTAAGAATGCAATAAGAATTTGCTTCCAGTTTCAAACTTGATATCAGAAACAATGCAATAAGGATCTCCTTCAACTATCAAACTGGCAGAACTAAAAGATATTATCACGATAAACCAGTTGCTCGCAAGAAGTTGCTACTAAAACATTGTGAGGTCTGGCCACAACTTCATGCAGGAACAGATTATAACCTTTTATACTACTACAAGAATAGTAGTGAGAAGGAAAGTTACACGCTATCTGGGTCTGAATAGCATTCCTTTTCAAGCACTTTGACAGAAACCTTTATCCCATTCCACTTGGCAACCTGATATCCACCCTGTGAAAATATTAAGAAAACAATAAGAAAAAAATTATATATCAATTGAAACAATAATCAATGACAACATTATGCAGTTTTAGACTTTTCAACTTGGCAAGATGATATATTGCAAGTTGAAGATAAGTCGGTTAATATAATATAAGAATGATTCTTTTAGAACTAATATAAGAAAGTTGATTATGAAGAAACACATTGATACACCTTAACTCATCTCTGAATATTTAATAGACTAAGCACATGGACTGCTCAATGATCTCCATGTATTAGTTTTCAGCAAGTCAAGGATGATGCAACCATTGCCGCAAGAAAAGATCATACTGCAGTAGGAATTCACATCATAACTTAGACCTTTAGAAATAACATACTAAAACTCAGATGTCGGATTCAAAGACATATTTTCACCTATAGGTGCATTTTTCCTATCCTTAATTAAGAAAAATATATGCATATTAGTTGTTATTGATAGTGTGGTTGCATGGCCACTTCTTTGCAGGGCTTAGCTATAAGAACATGGACAGATATGAAAAAGTCAAGACACTGAGGAAATGTTAATTGAAATGACAAGCCGAAATAGAAATTTAAAGGATTTGAAGACATGATGATGTAGCTTTGGTGCTATATTTGCAGTTGACAACCTAACTATTCCCCAAAAGTCAAACGGTATTTGGAGAGGTCCAACATCATATTTGAGATGGGAGTTGATGTGAACAATGTTACATGCTTTCCTGTTGTAAAAACATAGAAGGAATGGTTTAGGAACAATTATTGCACTCCATTCCTGAAAATATCTTGTTAGTTGTGGATGAATCTAGTTACCAACAACTATTTTTAGATATGGAGAGGTAGTTCTGTTTTTTTTCTTTCTGAAAAGGAAGAAAATACTGTTCCTGAATGCTTACAGACATTAATAATTCGCATGCCAAGTGATAGAAGACACCATGAATAAATGACAATGTATTTCTAACAACTAAACTTAGCTAGCGAAAAAAATACCTTCAAGATTTCCTCGCCTCGTCGAAATTGAAGCTCCCATGGGTTCAACTCATATTCTGGAATCTCTTGGGGATTTGAAACTGTCATTGGAGTTCGTCTAATTTTCTAAAAGAAATCATGGACAAGATATCAAGAGAAACAAGACATAAAAGATTCTGTTGTCTGAAAGTGATAGAAGTCCAATGAGCAAAAAATACCGGGACTTTGGCTCCTCTAGCTTTCAATATGTTGTATATTTCAACATTGCCATAGTATTTGGCATCAGCAGCGGCCTAATGAGCATAAACAAGTATAATTCTAACGCTGATTACCCATAATTCAGAAAAAAAAAATCATACCAACTGCAAATTAAAGCATAAAAGAAGTGCCTTTTACCGTGCTCCCCCACCGATCTCTTGAATCAATGTTTGCCTTCCA
This sequence comes from Pontederia paniculata, assembly GCA_001647135.1. NCBI lineage: Eukaryota > Viridiplantae > Streptophyta > Magnoliopsida > Commelinales > Pontederiaceae > Pontederia > Pontederia paniculata. Next base: position 23,622 of record LTAE01005361.1, read on the forward strand.
ACACAGTAGCAATTTGACAACTTCTGAATGTCCCTCGCACGCTGCTATGTGCAGTGCTGTCCTACCATCCAAATCAATACTATTCACGTCAACTCCCCCCTTCAGGAGATCCTCTACCCCGCTGGTGTCCCCTTGGCATGCCAAGAACAGGAGCTGCATCGTGGCATCAAGGGCCTCTGGTACGCTGAGCTCCTCCTTTGATGGGTTTCTCCTCCGGCGCCTTTGTGGATCGAGAGATGATTGCCGCCCAAAGCTGAACCGGACGGCATTGTTCACCTTGGGATCAAAAGACAGATTCCGGCGAAAGCTGAACCTGCCGCTTTTTCTCAGCGAGCCCGTCGAGAGCTGCCTGGAGATCCCGCGCTTCAGCTGAGACGCCATCTCCTTGTCTCCTCAAGAACTCAATGATCACAAAATCTAACCTGTCTTTTCACTGGCAAAACATTCCCTATATCCGTTCCACTTCACAGAAAAAAAAAAAACAGATTTTTCAGACTTTTCAGTAGAAGATCATACAAAAGAATCAATAAAAAGATACAAATTTTCCCACACAAGCATTAAAGATTAGACCAAAGAAACCAGTAGCAGACGTTAATATCATTACCTCAGTCGAAATCAAACGACCAACTGAGAAGATTTTTCTTCCTTTACGGCGCACGAATTCACAATATTATCCACCAAAATCCAAAATTTGTGAAAAAGAAGAGGGAAAACTGTTGTCCTGCAGGAAATGGAGCAGATTACACCAAGAATTTGAAGGAACAAAGAAAGTTCTGGTTCTCGAAGGAACTATGGCGAGAATTGAAGATTTGGAGCTCGAAATGGCGCTCCAGAAGCGCCCATAGTTCGATCGAGAAGCAAGAAAGGCAGATGGATTCTAAAATATGGACGGATTTGAGCGAAGTACTTGGACGAGGAGGAAGAAGAGGAGGAGGCGGATGGCGGGGAGTTGGGTTCGGAATAAAAAGCAGTTTACTAAATTTTTGTCGGGTAACAGGGGATCTAAACGTCCGTGTTGTGAACTTTAAACATGTTTATATTTGATTATTATCAAAATTTTGAAATATGTTTATATTTGATGTATGATAATAGAAATTAGTAAATGTCCAATTCAGTTTTTGTTGTGCAATTTTCTGTTTTCTTAATATGTCAAACCACTTATAGCCAAAAAATTATGGTAGTTAACACTGAAAAAAGAAATTGGAAATATAATGTGGAAAATGAGATGCTTACAGTGCAGTATCTTTGTAACACCCAATTAACGGGATATAATTGCACAATTTTTTTTATTCAATTTCACTATTTTTTATATAATATCATTGTTCAATGTTAGATTAATAATTTCGATACATGTACTTTATAAATCAAATAACATTTTGTATTAAATTGCACATTATCGGTTAAATAACAAGTTTCATCACAAATAATCATTATATATTGTGCACCTCCATTATACATATGAGATTAATGAGTATAGCACATTTTCAATGTAATACGGATATGATTGGTAAAAAAATTTATCAATAAAAAATATACTTATATTAATAGCAGATAAAAATATTAATTATATAAGTATGCTACATTTTTTTTTTTTGCGTAACACATTTTTTAGTGTAGTGATCAAATGCATATATAGGATGACTTATAAGATATTTTTTTAAAATTGTCATTCATTTATAGTGAGACAACCCAACCCAAAATTATCATCATTTCTTTTGTTCTCTCTCCCTCCTCTCATCATCTTTGAGCTACCGTCACTTCACCGTCGGAGCACCAAACTACTATAAATTATATATCATTTTGAAGCTCTCGAGAAGATGAATTAACAATTTGAGGGTGTTTCGTGCATTGTGGGAGTACCACAAGCTAGAGGTTTTAGGTGCAAACAAAGATGGGGCGCTTGACTCATCACCGGATGCGAAAGAGGTCATCAGAAGGCCACTTGCCATCCCGGTGAGCATAACATGTATTAGAATTTAGATTGATCAGCTATTAATGCTGATTTTATTTGGTTGTCACCACACCGTCGATGCCTCGTTCATTTTCATTTGACGATGTCGTCGTCGGAAGTCGAAGAGGTCAGCAAGATCACCTTGTTTCAGTCGTCACTGGAGGACATGACGATCCAATCGCTGTAAGAACCCATCACCATTACCATGTTTCATATATGTGATACCATGGTTGTTAGAAATACTAATGACTAAATAGTAATTAATGAATAGTATTAACTAGCTAGGTTATGATTTAGATTATTATAAATACTAATGCTCGATTAATCAGTAATCATAGATTAAATGCATACGAGTTAATTCCTATGTGCTTAAATTATTTTGATAAGTATCGAGTTGTAAATGGCTAAATGTGATTAATATCCAATTAGAATTTGTATGCAACTAATGGTAATTAATATGAATTAACCATAGTAAAGTAATTTAGAGTAAATTTAAGACTTATGGTATAGTATATCTAAGAAATGTAAATAGTATTTAATTGAGCTAATAAACGACTATATGAATTATCACCAGCCATAAATGTGATTAATGGAATTAGAACTCGTCGAGATAGTGAGTTAATAGAAGGTATTAAGTAGACAGTAGCTTTGAGCTTACATGTGTAAGTTAAAAGATATATATATACAACTGTATGTAATAATAATAATAATAATAATAATAATAATAATAATAATAATAATAATAATAATAATAATAATAATAATAATAATAATAATAATAATAATAATAATAATAATAATAATAATAATAATTTGGTAAGATGACTTTTAATTATTATAATTGTGAAAGGAACAATTTGGAAAGGATGAGCAATGATGTAATAAATAATAATATTAGGAGGGAACTTGTTTAAATAGTAAATTATATTCATTTAAGCATATTGAATCTGAGTATGAATTAATATAATTAAATATGGATTGTTGAATTAAACTAATTAGTAAGCTGGAGAACTTAACTAACAATGGTAATATAAGATAATTATTATGATTTCGAGATTTAAACTCGTATTCATATAATGTAATTAAATAATATAACTTAATTGTATATTTGGATTAGGCTCTTCGATCACAGATTTGCTCATACGTGGGAGACCTGGCGAGATCGAGCATAGTCGAGTGAATTTCACGAACTTATATATAACCACATTTAATGGTCCACTTAATTTATTTTTTAGCTCATATAATTAATTTTATTAATTAATGATGTGATTGTCTTTTAAGCTATTGTCATGATATGTGAGATTTGGTTTTTCTACATTTTGATACAAATTTTGTCGTATAATTTCCATGGATTCTAGAATGTGTTATTATGTGATATTTAATGAATTTTGTGTGGATATCAATATATAAAAATATGAATTATTTTCATAATAATATTATGGCACATCATGCATATGCATTAAAGCATGCACAGTGGCTCGTGTTGGAGCGAGGTGATGACTCATGGTGACCGAGATGATACATGATGATAAGAGGCCCTCACAGTGTCGAGTAATGGCTCACGTGGTTGAGGAGCCCCTCTCATGAGGGATGAGTGAGACCCTCAGATTGTCGAGCAACAACTTGCATGGGTGAGGTGACCCTCATGTGGAGGATAAGTGTGGCCCTCACAATGTCGAGCGACGATTCGCGTGGGTGAGGTGACCCTCACGTGGAGGATGAGGCCCTTGCTGTCTCGAGCGATGCTTGTGTGGACGCGGTGACTCTCATGTAGATGATGATATGTTAGACTCAGAAGTGATGAGGTGGTATCATGACACTTAAATTTTGGATCATGCATATCATATTTGGACTTTGCATATGTCTTTAAAGTCTTTTTTTTATAAAATAAGTCATGTATGATATGATCATATTGACACTTGATGATGGATTTCGTGATTGTTTTCGTTCGAATTCATTTTTTGATTTTTATATTTTGTGAAATATTTATCCTCTCCGAGCTCTTCATGCTCACTCTTCTCTTTGTTGATTTTTACGCTTTGTAGGTGCAGAGGAGGTGTTGCTCATTGAGGAGTAATGTTTCACTCATTGCATGCTCATGGGTGTTAAAAAGGGAAAATAATTAGGATGTGTGTATGAGATATTGGTTTTCTTGCCACTAGTAGACAATAGCTCATAGCTTACATGTGTAAGTTAAGGGATTGGCTATATTCGAATTTGTTATCTGATTTTCATATTTTGTAAAATCTTTATCCTCAATGATCTGTTCATGCTCATTCCTCTCTTTGTTGATTTCTATACTTCGTAGGTGAAGAGGAGGTGTTGCTTCTCGATGAGTAATGATTCACTCCTTGCATGCTCATGGGTGTTAAAAAGGAAAAATAATTAGAATGTGTGTGAGATATTGGAGATGATGAGCCATGTACTTTTTTTCTTGTCATTAGCATAGATTAAGACTATTTCTTTATGACCCTTCTTATGTCCATGTCGTCGATATTATGCTAGAGTATCATGAACTCTCATACGGGCATTTGCCCCTTTTACTTTCATTATATATTATATTGATGAGGATATCTGGTTTGAGCTTGACCCAAATTGTTATATATACCTGACGCATTGTTAAGATTTTTAACAAATGTCTACCAAAATTTTTGATAAATTAAATAGTTAATTTTATTTTAATAATTGGTTATTGGATTTGAAAAATTAAAAAGTTAGTTTATTTAATTCATTGTTTATTGGAGTTTGAATTTAAATTAGTGAAATATAGTAACAACACTCATGTGACGTTCGAGTAGCGGATCTCGAGCGTTACTTATAGTCTCTAATATAATTTAATTTGGTCTTTTTTTTTTACCGAGACAATGCTTCAATTTTTATTGGTATGACTAGGGTTGTTCATTGGTTCGGGTCAACCCGGCGAACCCGAGAAACCGAACCGACCCAATTGCATTTGAGTCGGTTCGGGTCCGTGGTCGGATCTAATCCGACCCGAACCATTGAGAAACCGACGAACTACGGGTCGGATACGGGTTCAGAATTTTTGACCCGAGTTGACCCGATCCGACCCGTAGACCCGACCAGTAAGATGGAGACAGTGGACGACCAGTAAGATTGCCAAGGTTGAGAGTGGTCGTCCGAAGGACTCAAGGTGGAGACAGCGGACGATCAGTAGACTGCCAA
>LTAE01005362.1:0-25603 GCA_001647135.1 Pontederia paniculata
TGATCCATTATGGGTTAGATGGGAGCTTCCACCTTCGGGTTGGGTTAAACTCAATACCGACGGGTCTTTCACTAGACCCGGTGAGATGGAGGGGCAGGTTTTTTTATTAGATCTCTTAATGGCAGCCTTCATTTTGCAGGTGCATCTTGTAGACGATTTCATTCTGTGTTAGAGGCTGAGGCATGGGCGTTACGTTGCGGAATTTTGCGGTGCAGCCGATTGCGATACCGAAGGATATGGATAGAATGTGATTCGTCAAATTTGGTATCTATCCTGAAGAAACAAGCCAACTGCCCGTGGAGACTGCACAAAATTCTGCTGGATTGTTGGCATGTAATGGAATCTTTTGACAATTTTGTAATAGAACATATTTTTCGTGAGGCTAATAGAGCCGCGGATTTTTTGGCGAACCTTGGACGATTAACGTCCATGGAGCTTTTTTGGCAGGAGGACCCTCCTCATGGCCTTCTGAAAATCATGTATCAAGACACTTCTGGTTTATTCACTAATCGTTAAAGTTTCTTTTTGAAAAAAAAGAGTGTCTCTCCTACTTGAGTTAGGTGAAAAATATGAAAAGTGTTTATTAGTACAACAAGGTAGATTAATTCTAATAAAAAAACATTAAGCAAATGAATCCCTTGTTATTTAGTTACTTGCTGAGTTTGACTGTACATGATAGGAAAAATTCAGAAAAGACCAATGGACCCCTCCAACTCAGTCGGTCGGTTCGCCCACTCGATTTGATTTTTGGAATTTGGTGGCAATGAAAAGAAACAAAAGAAGAAAATCATGAATGAATAAATGGAAAGACAAAACATTAAAGAAGAAATTAAACAGAAGGGAGGAAATAAAGGAAATCATAAATAAATGAAATGAAGACACATTTCAATTAGGAAGAGAGGAAAAGAAAAGTAAACGTGGCATAAATGGAAAGAAAATATATAAGGAAAGAAATATAATATAAATAAAATGAGAGGATAAAAAGGTTTTACATATAAAGCAAATTAAGAATATTAAATAGTCAAGATTTGTTTGAAATAAAATTGTTACTAATTTTAAATTAGCATGTGGTGTTAAATTAGTTATCTATTAAATATTATACTACTATTCATCTTTTATCTTTAAAAATATGATGAATTAAATTATTCTAATTAAATTAGGTTCAACCAATTAGAAATGGAATAAATCGATCATGAAACAATTGTTAAAGTTTCTAAAAACATTGCTGGTTAGTTTGTTCTAGACAATCAAGAGTCAGAGAGGCCACTTGTGAACTTTGATCGAGTGGCTGAACTCGGGGCATCTATCATTATTGATTTGGACATTGGCATCATCTGCTGCATGCTTGTGGAATTGAGTAGTTGAGATATATGACCAGTGTTCTCTGGAAACTGCTCAGCAGAAGGCAAAGCACGACTCATTAAGTCATTAGTGCATTACCGAGACAAATGTGGCATCCCTTCTGCGTCAAAAAGGAAAAAAAAAATATTCATGCTTGAACCTATCACAATACAGCTTTTGGAATCGTATTTATTGTAGCATTTGTGTAAAATGTGAATTCAAGAGTGTCAACACATAATTAATTCTTTGTTTGATTACGAGGACGCTCATTAAAACCTACTACAGAAGTGCATATGGATATTGTATCGTTCATGTCAGATATTTGGGATGCGTCCTTACAGAAAATTTCTTTACCGTATCATGACACAATGATTCATAAATTTAGTGCATGCATGACCAAAAAAAAAAAAGAAAAAAAAAGGATAGATACACAAGATCTCTAATGCTAAATATTTTATGATATCTACATCATATCCACAAACTTGTCAAATAGTACATACATATTGATTTCGTATATGAGGTGCAAGCTGTGGAGAGGGAGAATCCAACGGATCATTTGCCATATACAACACCTCGCTGAATTAAGCAACAAATTCCTTTCCAGAAATCGCTCGTAACCACCCGAAGAATGACCCGTAGAAAGTTCTTACGAGCATTTATTACCGTATATTTTTTAAGGCAAAACCATTTATTACCGTATATTTTTTTAAGGCAAAATAAGATTTATTGACTTATATATTTATATATATCAATGACGAGTCATATGCACCTCTGCGAGTGTTGCCTACAACGTCTTCTCCATTCATTCTCTTCTGATCTCCATCCTTCTTGTGGTGGAGGCAAAGAGAAAAGGATGAATGAAGCCATGGACAAACTCGCCATGTCGTAGAAGAGATCGTCGACGACCACGACGACGGCCATAATATACTCCTCCTCGTTGCGATCTCCCTCCGGCGCGAGCGACAGGGTGCGAACGAGATCAAGAAGAGACACACACCGCGCGGCAGATGGCGGCGGCACCGACATGTCCGGCGCCCATGAAGGCGACATCGAACGGGTCGCTGCAGGGCGAGAACCCGCTGGACTTTGCACTGCCTCTGGCCATCCTTCAGATTTGCTTGGTCATCGTCGTCACCAGAACCCTGGCCTTCGTCCTGCGTCCACTCCGACAGCCCCGCGTCATTGCCGAGATCATCGTGAGTTTTGCTTCCTCGTCCATGGATACGTGATTGCATGCAACTTTATCGTTCGGATTTGATCTTTTTACGTAGTTTTATAGCATAATTCTGCTGTTGTGATCACGCATGCACGACCTGTTTGATTGGCAGGGTGGAATTCTGCTCGGTCCGTCGGCGCTCGGCCGCAACGAGCGCTTCCTCCATACGGTGTTCCCTAAGCAGAGCATGACGGTGCTGGACACCCTCGCCAACATCGGCCTCATCTTCTTCCTCTTCTTGGTGGGCCTCGAGCTCGATCTCCGCGCCATCCGCCGAACCGGGAAGCGGGCACTCGCCATAGCCGTCGCTGGCATCTCCCTCCCGTTCATCATGGGCATCGGCACGTCCGTCGTGCTCCGCTCCACCGTCAACAAGGGAGTCCGCCAGGCGCCGTTCCTCGTCTTCATGGGCGTCGCCCTGTCCATCACCGCCTTCCCCGTCCTCGCTCGTATCCTCGCAGAGCTCAAGCTCCTGACAACCGACCTCGGCCGCATGGCCATGTCTGCCGCCGCAGTCAACGATGTGGCTGCCTGGATCCTTCTCGCCCTTGCCATCGCACTTTCCGGCTCTGGTTCCCCGCTCATCTCCCTCTGGGTCCTCCTGGCGGGCACGGCCTTCGTCCTCTTCGTGGCCTTCGTCGTCCGGCCCATCCTCTCTTGGATGGCTCGCCGATCCCTAGATGGTGAGCCCGTCAAGGAGCTCTACATTTGCGCCACGCTCGGCACCGTTCTCGCTGCCGGGTTTGTCACGGACTGCATCGGCATCCATGCCTTGTTTGGTGCATTTATAGTCGGCATCTTCGTCCCGAAGGACGGGCCCTTCGCGGGAGTAATTATTGAGAAGGTCGAGGATCTCATCTCAGGGCTCTTCCTCCCTCTCTACTTCGTCTCCAGTGGCCTCAAGACGGACGTTGCAACCATCCGCGGCGGCATGTCATGGGCGCTCCTCGTCCTTGTGATAGGCACGGCGAGCTTTGGAAAGATTGGTGGCACTATCATTGCCTCAGTTTTGGTCAAGGTCCCGATGAGCGAAGCTCTCACGCTCGGCTTCCTCATGAACACCAAGGGCCTTGTTGAGCTCATCGTCCTCAATATTGGAAGAGACCGTAAGGTATCACAAACTATGTTTATATGTTTACGTACGTGATTGCATGGCGTTATATATATTGATTGACATCAAACGTCGGACCACGTACGCATGCGTGCAGGTGCTAAATGACGAGACGTTTGCCATACTGGTGCTGATGGCTCTGTTCACCACCTTCATTACAACACCCATTGTTATGGCAATCTACAAGCCCGCGCGGAGGGCCGCACCTTATAAGCACCGGACTATTCACCGGAACGACCCGGATAGCCAGCTCCGCATCTTGGCCTGCTTCCACGGCAGCCGAAACATCCCCACCATGATCAACCTGGTGGAGTCCTCTCGCGGCATCCGCCGTCGCAGTGTCATCGTGTACGCCATGCACCTCATGGAGCTGTCGGAGCGGTCCTCCGCCATCTCCATGGTGCACAAGGCCCGCCGCAACGGCCTCCCTTTCTGGAACAAGAAGGGCAACTCTGAGAACGGCGGCGACCAGATTGTAGTCGCGTTCCAGGCCTATCAGCAGCTCAGCAACGTCGCGATCCGCCCCATGACGGCCATATCCGACTTGCATACGATCCATGAGGACATCATCACTAGCGCCGAGCAGAAGCGAGCAGCCCTCATCCTCCTCCCCTTCCACAAACTGCAGCAGATCGACGGCTCCCTGGAGTCCGTGGGTCACGATTACCAGACCGTCAACCAGCGCGTCCTCAACCGTGCCCCGTGCTCCGTGGGCATCCTCGTCGACCGCGGCCTTGGTGGCTCGTCGCAGGTCACCGCCAGTGAAGTATCGTCCACCGTGGCGGTCCTCTTCTTCGGCGGGAGGGATGACAGGGAGGCGCTCGCATACGGTATCCGCATAGCGGAACACCCGGGCATTAACCTCGTCGTTGTGCGGTTCTTGCCTCATGCCGCTCAGAGGCTGCTGAGCAGAGGGGACCGTGAACAAGGAGGTGGCAGCGTCAGCATCAAAATGGACGCCGACGAGCTGCCCAACGACGAAGCGTTCTTGGAAGCGTTCAGGACGAAGGTGTTGACGGCCAACGATAGCATCAAGTACGAGGAGAAGGCGGTGGGAAGCAAGGCGGAGATCATCTCGGCCATCAAGGAGGTCGGCCGCTGCAACCTCTTCCTGGTAGGTCATATGCCTCCCACCGTCGCACTGAGCGATAAGAGCGACTGCCCCGAGCTGGGACCGGTCGGAAGTTACTTGGCGTCGACGGAGTTCTCGAGCACGGCATCAGCTTTAGTGGTCAAGCAGCACGATCCAACGGCAAACCCCCCGAACACGGTGGACGACGGGACGGACATCTATGACCTTCCCGACACTCCAGACACTGTTGCCGCAGATCGCTCCCGGCATGGTCAATTTACTTGAGGCCTTAAATGTATACATATACGCATGCATCCGTACGTACGACATCTTTTTGAACCTGTTGCTTATATCAGCATTATCAGCTTCATCCTCTATTCAAATTAACATATATAAATAGTATATATCACATAGAAATTTGTAAGCTAGGGATGTCTGTTAATGTTCGAGCAATTAATGAACTCCACTTCTATTGAATTATTTTTCAATATAATATGCTTGTATAATTATATATGTATATATTATGAAAAAGAGAACATATTGTGCAGTGTAATTTTTCTTTTACGTGATATTAATGCTTTAAATCAAAATTAATCTGTTTGTATGAGGTAATTTTTTTTTTTGTGATGGCTAACAATGCAAAGACCCATACTCCCGCCAAAATCACTCATCGCCACATGCCTATGACCGAAACATGCACAAAACCCCCCTGAACGCATCCCTTACTCGTCAGAGGCCCAAAAGCCTACCCATCTCCCCACCAAGTCCACAATCCACGCACACAACCACTAGCAGCAATCCACCGACAGAACCCACGCAAAAATCCTTAGCAAGGAATGACACTGCTTGCCAAAATACCACGCCCCAACTACCTACAACTGTCATGCCCACCGCACCAACACTAACCTCATCTTCATCCAACACTTGCAACCACCTTGCCACTGCCCTCCCCAACTCCAATCGAAAACACCATCTCAGACAAGATCCCCTACTCTAAAACCACCAACCCACATCATGCAGCACAAGAGAATTTCTTCGTCGTGGTCATTGACCCAGATTCAGTTTTCCGTCGGCAACAATTGGGTGACCATAGAGTTCCTCTGACGAGATGGAGGAAGACAAACAAACACTTTGCTCAGAACCTCAGGACAAAGCAAGAACAACATAGCCCCAAACCCAGTGGCAATCGATATTGCGAAGTTCCCCTTTTCTCTCCATATTCTCATGATTAAGGTTTTAAGTTGGAATTGTCGTGAAGCCGGAAGCAATTGTTTCTTTAGAGTTTTGACAGAGGTAATATGAAAAGAATCGCTGGACATCATCATATTCTTAGAAACAAGAATAAGAAGGCGCAATGAGTATGCAACGGATTAAAATATTTTACTTTTGTTAGAAAAGACACGCAAGGATTCACTAGAGGCATTTGGATTGGATGGAAACAACATGTAATCCAACTTATACCGTGTTTACAACAACAACAGATGATATACTACATTGTATCAATCCCTGAATTGTCATGGAACTCGACAAGGAGCCCACAACCTAATGCAAGGAAAGAATTATGTCACGTTTTAGGAGAGATTTCAACCATTGTAGGAACGACATCCTGAATGGCAATCAGTGATTACAACGACCTTTTGGATCCTCCGGAAAAAAAATCAATGGCAGACTTTTCAATCTTTGACAATCTATCACCTTCCAATAAGCACTTTTCAATTGCTTATTTTTTTTATTTAGGAAGCCACAACCCAAAATTCACATGGATAGGGTCATCCCAATACATTGACAAATACCCCATCAAACGCCTTAATAGGACCACATGCAATGCAGCACGGCGCACTAACTTTCTCGAAGCCTTAGTTAAGGTTCTGCCCAGACTAAATTCTGATCATCACCCTCTTCTCCTTCCAACAGATGATCGTCCTTTGCAACATCGCCCCTTTTCCTTTACCTAGTGGCTTGGAACCTCCAATCTGATTTTCCTAATCTAGTGAAGACCTCCTAATCTATAGAGCTGGACTTTCCAAACAACCTCCACCACTTGCGATCAAGGCTATCAGAATGAAAAGTAAGCACTTTCGGAAGCATATCCAAGGAAAATAAAAAAAACATGTCAGGAATACAGAGAGATCTAAAAAGGGGACATACTCCTTTCCTAAAAGATCTAGAACGCGAGCTAAATAGACCTTGGAAGAAAAACTATTTCATGAGAAAAAAACTATGGTTTCATAGATCCAAATATGAATGGATAAAATTTAGAGACAAAAACACAAAATATTTTCATGCGAAGGCTATCATCAAAAGACCATGTATCCACATCTCCTCCCTACATAACCAAGACGGTAATTGGCTTAACAACGAAGATGAGCTAAGAAACGATGCTCTTAATTACTTCAAGCCATTATATCATTTAGTGCAAAAGGGACCCAAGTGACTTCCTAGAAGCACCAAGACAAACACATAAATCTTTAAAGCTCCCAGTTACCATTGGAGAACTCCTGAAAGCTGTGTTCGCCATGTCACTCTACGAGGCCTTAGGCCTCGATGGTTTTTAGACCAACTTCTACCACAAGAATTGGAGCAACAACTAACACAATCCTCAAACATGCAAGAACAACTTTAATGGATATGCTCCAGTCTCCTCAGCTAATGACACTCATGTCGTGCTTATTTCTAAGGTGAAACTCAGAACAGATCACATATTTTCGATCGATTAGCCTCTGCAATGTCTCTTACAAAATAGTGATCAAGTTGATCACCAACCACCTCCAACAACACATGGCAGAACTCATTGGTCCGAATCAAACTAGCTTTGTGTCGGGAAGAAGCTCGCATGACAACATTATCATAGCCCAAGAAATGTTACAAATGATGAACTGAATGAGAGGTCAATGAAGTTTCATGTTAATTAAAGTGGATCTCGGAAAGGCTTTTGACAAATTTAGCTGATCTTTTACCGACAACACCATACTATCTACAAGCTTGCCTCCTCTCCTCAAAGCGCCTCATCATGGATTGTGTCACCACAACCAAGATGAGAATTTTGTGGAATGATACACTGACATAACAATTCAAACTCGAATGGGGAATAAGGCAAGGTTTTCCTTGATGCATACTAAATGTCCTAAAACTTCACTAGCAATTGCATTAATCATATCAAGTAATTGAGAAGGTGAGTGGAGTATTGTTCCTAGGAGAATTATATTCTTATCGATCTAACCTCACAAACTAGTAGGAGATGACATTGGTTTTTGATAAAATGGATTAAAAAAGATAAGATAAAATATAATATTAGAATAAGATAAGAGATAAAGTCATATTTTGATGACAACAAGCACTCGACCAACATGAGCTAAGATAAGTAGGGGGAAACAACGTTTTGCCACAAGTCTTCAACTCAAACTCTTATGAGGATTAGGATTCACCAAAATTTTGACTTCCTCTCTATGATGAATCAACTATCTCAACTCCAATGGGCTTGACCGTTCCTCTCTAAGATGACAATTTAATCTATTAGAAGATGAAATGCATTAACATATAGTTCCTATATTATAGATTGTTTCTCTTCAGGATGCCAATCTAATAGACCTCATACCTAATGTATTCCTCTCCAAGATGCTACTTAGACATGGTATGTAATGCTTTGAATAAAAACTTCAAAAAATAATTTCAAAAATAGAAAATAATTAAGAATCATTATTCCTATTCAGGATATTAACAAAGATAAAAAAAACTCAGAGAATACATGAAAAGACATCAAGCATAGCATTCATACAATAAGAAATTGAAGAACTAAATATAATTAAAAACAAGGATTCCACATGTTTTCCTTTACAATGGAATTACTCCATGAAATAAACTAAATACATATGGGAGTTCATTCTTCAAAATAAATGAGAAAGAATATTATGAATAAAAATTCAAAACTAGAACTATGACGCATTACATGGAGTAATTCTATGGAATAAAACAAACTATGACCATCTCCTTTAGAAGCTGCATAGTAGGACTCCGTCTTCTTCTTCAGTGTGAGGGCTCTCCTAGGTTTGAAGCATCAGCCCTAAATGAAGCCTTATGGTCTTATTTATAGATTTTCAATAGGTGTCAACAGTTGTGAAGAGTCCTAACGTACCAAGATTTATTTTCTAGCTGATTTATCTCAATTTTGGGTCAAAGTCCTCAAAAGATAAGATTTAACCGGTTGAAAAATAAATCTTAATTTTTCTCGAAATGCATTTCATGGTCCGTTACAAGATTGTCATGGCCGTGAAATGAGTTTCAAGGCCATTGTCAAAAGTTTGCATGTCATCTTCAAATTCTTCACGGTATGTGTCCCAAATGTTACGATTGTGACCGTATGCAAACTTCTTTTCCTCAGGATGCTCATGGCTTGTGATCAAGATATCAGAGTCGTGACTGAATGTAATTGTCTTCATCATCGTCCATCATCCCATTTGCTCATGGGCGTGATAATACATACCTTCACGACCCGTGAAGTTTTTTTGCTGTACTTTGGCTTGGATGCACTCATGATCGTAAAATTGATTTCATGGGTCGTGATCAGCACAAGCGTAAAAAGTGCATTTTTACGCCTCAACCATTGTTGTCACGGTCGTGAAAAAAATTCATAGACCACGACAACTCTTTAGTATATGCTCTCATGGGTGTCATAAGTTTGTCACGACCGTGATTTCTAATTTTTAATTATTTTATTGTCGAATGCAATCCAATTCATGGCGGTCTCCTCCATCGTTCATCTAAATGTTCTGGACATGAAAATGAACAATATTATGTAGTCTCCGACTCTGAAAACTAAAATAAAATGGATTGATAGACAAAATGATGTAAGATGATGAAATTGAACTAAATGTGACTAATTTATCATGCATAAAACTTCCCCAAGCTTAAGGTCTTGCTTGTCCTCAAGCAAAGTTTCAGAGCAATATTCAAAACTATTCTATCATAACATATATCCTGCATACTGATACTTTTCTTGCACCACCTTTCTCATGTTCCTCACTACCAACACACTTTCATCAATCCTCAAGTTTTCTAGGGTTTCTGATCCATAAATAATTTAAACATACCCATCACAGCTTATAGTAAACGTCTGTTGAATGACAACATTAATGTTGATGGTACAAGTATCTCTTGAGCTTACTTTTAAACAATAAACATAGGCATTTCTCTTTTTTTTTTTCATGAGTTCCAGTTTCAATTAGGGTTTCACAAGGAAGTCAATGCAATGAAATTTTGATCATTAGATCCCAGACTAGATGGCCTTAGGTCACCACGATTTAAAAGTCCCCTATGAGTTTACTTGCCCGAACAATCTCTAATTCTGAATGAAAAGTTCGAACTAGGTACTTGAGTTAGCACTTAGGCGCTTCTCCAATTTGCACAAGGTGGTCCGTATAACAGACTTTTGACTAATGACTGTTAGACCAGACGACCTTAGGGAAATAGTTGTTGAACCACCCCTCATGCTTACTTGCCCGAACTCATCCAGGTTCTAGATAATACATAAGTACTACTCTACCTCTTTTATTGACAATTTATATTTTGGAATTTCAGAAAATTGCAAATTTTTCAATATTTGTTTCATTTTTGCATTTTTTCACAATTTCTTGATAAGCTAAACGAATACTTAAAATATCCAATAGAAAGATTGTAATTATCTAGGCTCAAATACAATTAAGCTGAAACAAAATTGTAGTCTAAGGATTCATAGCCCTATTCCAAAATATTTAAGATTCCAGCACATGTACTTGGTGATTCACATTTGAACGAATAACACTAGAATTTCATAAATCATACAAGACACCCCTAGAATATATACTCGAGTTAAGTTAAATAAGGATTAGTAAGATGGTGACGGTATTTTTGGATTTTTCAGATTTTTCTTCAAATTAACATGAATGCATATAACGAAAATGACAAACAATGAAACTGACATTATATGCAATACAACTAAATATAAGATATGCATGAAATTCAAACTCCCCCAAGCTTAGACTGAATATTGTCCTTAGTGTTTAAGACTTGGCTGAAGGAGGTGATACAATGACAAGATAAAGAAAAATAAGCATGAAAAGGAAAAAGTACAACCAGCTTAATTCATAGGCGGTGGAGGAAAGAATGATCCATAATACCTCTGCCTTGTGTGGTACTCGTGCATGCAGCGAATCATCTCATTTGTGCTATCATGGTGTGCACGTATCTCCTGCATCATCTCCTACTAGCATAGCTACTCCCTGCGGATCACCTCCAGTGTGGCATGAATGCTTGAAAGATCATAAGTGTAGCATAGGAGGGAACATCATCAGTAGTCTCATAAGGTAACTCACAAGAAGAAGGGTCAGTGTCAAAAGGTCAGGAACATCATTGAGGTGTCGGCAATGGTGGTGGCTTGACTGGTTGAGCAGGATGCCTAGAGATTAGCAGAAAGAAAAGCCAGTTGGTTATGTCGAACACTGTGGACCTTGACAACTCGTCACATGAAATCCTCTCCTGCCTATTCTTGAAGATGAACACGAGGGATCCCTTCTCGGTGCAGGCGAGCTTCATGTTCAATATCATGCTCTGATCAAGATATATCCCGCCCTTGACTATCTTGGAATTCATAAGCCACATCCTGAAGCGTTCTGCAATATGGGTGATCAATCCCCTGACAATGATCTTATCCTTTGTGGTACTTGAAGTTCTTGGAGAAAAAGGTTCTAACGTTGACACCAACCCCCTCGATCATCCCACACAACAAAAACAACTTCATCTTATTGGGGACCCATTTCTATCACCTCACCTGCATATGGTGTTGGAGAGAATTCGATGGACGAAGCGCAAAATCAGGTTTTGGATGATGCTACTCTTGGCGAACCTATAATTAAGGATGATTTTTCTCGTGAAGGGACTCATTGCATTCGGAATCACATGATTTTTCTAGATTTGGATTGTTCCTCCAACTTGGATTATAAATATTGTTGAATGGGTTATTATTTGGGGGAAGGAATCACATGCAAGACCAGTGTTCTCAAACTTTGTGGTGTTAGAGTTGTTAACTTCGAGTTATTGATTGTAAGGATGTCCTTCTCCACATAGCTCACATTGTGGAATAGTTCTAATTTGAACTTCTTGTTAAGTGACTCAAGTTGAGCCACAACTTCATGATTGGAGCTTGGTTCAACATCGTGCACACTTCTTGTTTTGGTGCTCCTCGAACTTTTGTTCTGCTAAGAATTGAGGGTCACATCTGCAATCATCTAATATACTTCGTCAGATGTTTTCTTCCCCAAAATTGAACCTCCAGCAAAAGAGTATATTTTGTCTTTATCCTCTTGAAATGACTCATTATAAAAGTCTTCTTTTATTTTCCACATGGGGTTTGGTGATCAGGAATATCTTCCTGCACCTCTTTATATCTTTCCCATGCTTCATACAAGATTTTTATCTTCTTCTTGCTTGAAAGCCCTCAATTCATTTCTCATCTTTGAGGCTCGCTAAGGTGGGCAAAACTTGGTAATAAGTTTGCCGATGAATTGATCCCAAGTTGTGATGGCTCCAGTAGGCAAAGTACTCGACCAAGTTGATGCTCTGTCTCTTAATGAAAAAGGGAATAAGTGCAACTTCACATTGTCATAAGAAGCATTGTTGCATTTGGAGGTATTACAAATGCACAAGGTTTCTAAGCTCAAGAGTTCATGTAAACTCGTTTTACACTTAGTAGACTCGTCTTGTGAACTCGAGATGTAAACTCAACCCATGAACTCGACTCGTGAAGTCAAGACATACAAGATACTTTAAACTTTAAAATAATTAATATATTTATTATTTTATCATTTGTTGATAGAAGTACAATGAATAATATGGTATTTTAATTATTTGATTGAAAATTTGAAAAAAAAGTTTTTTATCAATCAAAATATAAAAATATTCATCTTATTATTGTTCATATATAATGTCATTTTAAACGAAACAAAGAAAGATAATGAATTTCTTATTAAATTATCACTATCAATGACATAAGATGTAAGTTAACTACTAAACAAAGATCATTTTCAAAAAAGAAGAGTAAACATCACATGAAAAAAAAACTTGTCAATCATTATTTATCACTTGTCTTATTCTAAAACAAAGTCAAAATAAAATCAAACAGAAAAAAAAAGTTTAAGGAGTGAATAGTGTATAAATGAGAAACAAATGGTATAATTATTTAATTTCATCTTATGTATTATTCAAATATACTTTCAAAACACTCAGTAAATCTCAAGATCATATATTTCTTATTTACTTATGTGTCCATTGAGTTTATGAAGTTGACTCGAGAGTTTACCTGAGTTTAAAGAGTTTACCTAGTTCACTCGAGAGTTTATTCGAGTTTACTCCAAATTAATATTCTACTCCGAGTTAATTCGTTTAGGACTGTGAACTCGTAAACTTGTAAGGGTTTAAGAGTTAAACTCGAGAGTTTGAGAATCATGCAAATGTGTATACGGTTGTTCAAGTGAATATATGGATTCTAACTGAACGCTTCCCCAAATCGACAAGCTTGGACCATTCTCATGATGGAGGGATTGATCTCAAAGTTGTTAGCATTGATTGGAAGGAGGACTGCATTAGACTCAACATTCTTGTACTTGGAAGAGACATAGTCTCTCATAGTTATCTCATATTCAATAACAGTTCTTTCTTGTTCTTCAACCATTCTTTCTTATTTCCTTAATCTTCGGTTGTTCTCTCAATTTCTAGATCAAATTATAACGCGACTCCCGATTGACTTGTTCCAGAACGAGTTGCTTGAGTTGTAATATCCAGAGTGAATTTCGCCTTCTTGTGTTTAAGATTTTACCTACACAACCAAAAAAGAAGTAAAGTAGATAGAAAGAAGGATCTCAAAGTAGTTTAATGAAATCATAATGGATAAATAACACGCAATCCCCGACAAGATGCCAAAAACTTGGAGCATGTTAGATTTCCTAAAAACTTGCTGATAAGTGCACTATTCCTATCAAGTAATACAGAAGGTGAGTAAGAGTATCGTGCCCACGAGGATTATATTCTATCTAACCTCACAAACTAGTAGGAGATACTATTGATTTTGATAAAAATGAATTTAGAAAAGATAGAGATTAAAGATAAGATAAGAGATATATTCATATTTTGATAATAACAAGTAGTGAACAAAGATGAGATAAGATAAGTAGGGAGAAACAATGTTCTGCCACAAGTCTAGTCAAAGTTTAGTTCAACTCAAACTCTTATGAGTATTATGATATACCAAAAAATTGACTTCCTCTTCAGGATGAATCAACTATCTCAACTCTAATGGACTCGATCACTCCTCTCGAGGATGACAATCTAATATAGTAGAAAATGAGATGCATTAACATGTAGTTCCTAGATTATTGATTGTTCCTCTCCATGATGCCAATTTAATAGATCTCGTACCTAATTTATTCCTCTCTAAGTGTTACCTACGCTTGGTATTCAATGTAAATAAGACATCGATCTCTCGACAGTCATTCAACAACAATTCAAGTTGAATAAAAACTTCAAAGATCAATATCATAAATCAAAGAGGATACTGAATCACTATTCCTATCCAAGATATAACAGAGGTAAAAAATCTCAAAGAAATCATAAAAAAAATATTAAGAACAATATTCATACACATAAGAAATTAAAGAACTAAATTTAATTAAAAACAAATTACAATGCACTTACTCCTTGAAAATAAACTAAAGATACATATGGAAGTTCGTCCTTTGAAATAAAAGAGAAATAATATTACAAATAAAAATTCAGAACTAGAACTATGACACCTCGTTGATTGTCACCTTCAAAAGGTTGTGCAGGAGGACTCTCTCTTCTTCTTCTTCAGCATGGGGTTCTCTCAATTTTGAAGCATCACCCCAAAATGAGGTCTTATGGTCTTACTTATAGATTTTCAAGGTGTCAACAAGTGTGAAGAGTTCTAACATGTCAAAATTCATTTTCCAACAGATATAACTCAATCACGGGTAAAAAATTCTCAAAAGATAGGATTTAACTAGTTGAAAACTAAATTTTAATATATCCCAAAATGCATTTCATGGCCCATGGAAAGATTGTCATGATCTTAATTGTAACTAATCATCAGTAAAGTTATGGTTTCATGACACGTGAAATGAGTTTCACGGTCGTGATCGAAAGGTTGCATGTCATCTTCACATTCTTCACGACCCATGACCTAGATGTCATGGTCATGATCATATGTAAACATCTTTTTTGTTAGATGTTCATGACCCATGATCCAGATATCAAGGCCATGACTAAATGTAATTGTCCTCACATCGCCCATCATTCCATTCACTCACGAGCGTGATAATGCCTTCACGACACTTGACATTTTTCTACTATACTTCAGCTTGGAATCACTACAATTGTGAAATTTCCTTCACGGGCCATGATGTTCAGCATGAGATGGAAAGCACATTTCACGCCTCAATCATCTCGTGGTCGTTGTCACGCCCATGAAAAAGGTTTCACTGGCCATGATAACTCTTCCGTATATGCGCTCATGGGCATGATAATCCGTCAAGACCGTGATTTCCAATTTTTTAATGACTTTGTTGTCGAGTCCACTCCATTTTGTTGTGGTCTCTCTTTGCCACTCACCTGATGTCATGAACATGAAAATGAACAAAATTATGTAAAATCTGACTCTAAAAACTAAAATGAAATGAATCAATAGACAAAATGATGCATGAGATGATGAAATTGACAAAAAAATTGAACTAAATATACTATGAAAAATGTGACTAATTTATCATGCATCAATCCCCTCTCGTGGTACATTTTTATGTTCTGCGTGGAGAGGCTTGGACATCTCATCAACCGAATCGTAGCATCACTAACATGAACTCCAATGAGAGCAGGTAGTATTGGTTATTTCATCTCACACCTTCTCTTTGTTGATGATATTCTTCTTTTTGCAGAAGCCTCCATAGCACAAATCGAATGATAATCTCCACTTTGGAATCTTTTTGCCAAGCTTTGGGCCAAACCATCAATGCCTCCAAAACAACTATCTTCTTCTCCAAATCAACAAAATTGGATGTGAAAGGAAACGTCCTCAATCATTGCTCTTTCACCCTTGCATCTCGCTCTAGGGAAGTACCTTGGAGCCCTCTGACACATGGATGACCAAGAAAAGAACATTTCCATCAAGTAGTCACCAGGATCACCAGCTAGTCGGCCTCCAATCTCTCCTTAGAGGGCATAACCACTTTAGCACAAACAACACTTCAATTTATCCCTTCATATCTGATGCATACAATCAAGCTTTCAACCTCAATGTGCCTAGCAATTGATAAAACTATATCGCAATTACATATGGGGACACAAGGAAAACAAAAATAAGATCCACCTAGTAAATTGGAATTCCATCAACTAACCAAAGGAACGAGGTGGTCTGGACTATGAAGAACGAAGCACACAAATACATCATTGCTAGCAAAGCTTGGTTGGGGTCTAATCAATAATTCAACAGCCATGTGGTCTCAAGTGCTCTCTTCCAAGTACAAGGACTGGCTCCTCATGAAGGTCAAGCTACAATATATAAGAACTGACTCTTGGCTTTGGAAAGATATTTGCTTAGCTTGAAATAAAGTTTCATCGGAAAAACATTGGCATGTCGTGATAAAGTTTTATTTCATGGACAACTAATTGTCTCAACAATGGAGCCCCTCTTTGTAATGGCATCATCAACAACCTCGAGCAAATTAACCTCATGAGTTGTGTCATTGATCTTTACGACTCAAATACTAGTTGGAATCGGCCCGAACTCAACCCTATCCTCAACGCTCAATACCTCCTTCGTCTAGCTTCTGTTTTCTTGCCAAATCCTTATTCACTTGAAGATATCTCTCATGGCCCCTTGAAACCTCAAGACAACTTACAATGAAAATCTACTAATTGTTTCCTTAAGGAGCCGTCATGGTACCACAGACAACACATATGGAAGCTAATATGGTTGTGGCCGGGTCCTGAGAGGGTACACACCGTTTTGTAGATAATTGCTAATCATCGCCTCTCACCAATGAACAAAGGCAACGACATCAACTCTCTACAATGACAACATGCCCGCATTGCCAAAATCTACCGGAGTCAATCACCCACGTCCTTCGCGACTACCCAAGAGCTCGACATATTTGGGAGAAACTGCTATCTAGGTACGCATCACCAATTTTTTTCTCCTCATAGCTCATTGACTAGCTCACAAATAACTTGCAGGCCAACAAAGTGCGATAAGGAACCAAGTTGGCTGTCATATTTGGTACAAGTTGTTGGTTAATCTGGAATTGGCACAATCACTCAATTTTCGACGAAGCTTTCTATCCACTGATGGACAAGGTGGCTGAGATCTAGAAGCAATCAAGAAGCTTTACCTTCGCATGGTTATGGACATGGTCATTTAGGGGAAAAGAATGGCAGCGACCCAATGTCAAATGTCAACCACCATTAGCAAGATGGATAAAATGTAATATTGATGGTGCATCGACATCTTTCCCATGGCACATTGCAAAATAATACTATATCTAGGAGGCGAAATAGAGATCAAATCACCATATTTGTAAAATAGCTATTCATACCTAGAGTAAAAGCCTAGTATGAAATCATCTATCAAGAAAGTATATCTATGAGAGATCCGCCTAAGAACATACCTTTGTTCATTGATATATTACCGGTGTTATAACCCCTAACGTTCGTCTTCTTCATCTCTTAATCCTCCTCTCCTCCACTTGCATTGTGGTTAATCGTTGTCCTCTCATTGATGTCCTTTGAGATTGAGAGAGAAACATGGAGCAAGAAGGAGAGGGAGGAGAGTGTGAGTGAGTGAGAGAGAGAGAGATCCTGCGACGACTAGGACTTTGAGGGAGGAATAATGAACTATAAGGGTTTTCCCGCCTTAAGGGTCTATTTATAAGGATTTTGTAGGGCTTAATCTATGTTTAAATCGAATCAAACTCTATTATTTAAATTCAATTTTAAATTAAAACAATTAAAATATTATTATTTATTAAATCAGATTTTAAAAATCCCGTAAGCATAACACGCTCTTTGTTCGAATTGAACACGACCGTGTTGGGCCTTGAACGCAGGTCGAGCATTACAGGTTTTTCATATTGCATATTTTTTATTGATTATATATAATATCGATAGATACAAAAGTCTTAAAAATATTTTTTTGCATAAAATAATAACAATTTAAAGGATAAAATATTTGTGCAACATTGCAAATTGTAGTGTGGGCAACAACATATACATATAGCGTAAGCCTATTAGTGTGAAATTTATAGTGTTATGCACTCATATCCCTCCTTACTTTTAAGATGATGAGAAATAAATAACATTATATTTATGAATTTAATGTTTTACTTAAAAATTCTATTAATATTATTTTTTATAAATGATTATAATCGGATAAAGCACAAGAAAATTTCTAATTAAATTAGTACGGACTTATTCCTTATCTTTTAAGAATTTATTCTACCTAAAAAAATCTTATATAATTAGTGATAAATATCTATAAATAATTTATAATTGCAAGAAATGTAAGAAATTATTTCATATGTTTTTGAAATAATTTGTATAAAACCTAAAGTCCAAGATCATTAATAGAAGCATTACAATTATCGAATTTCAACTCATTTAAAATTAAATTAGCAAAAGATACTTGCTCCTTCAAATCAAATTAATTCAGATGTTAATAGTTTTAAATATCATGTTCACCTCTTTGACAAAAGAGATTCGCCCAAAATTAATTTGCAGGAAAGATTCTAAACAAATTAGTAAGTAAAATTAAACTAGTAAGAAATTAATGGCTTAGTTTGGCAATCAGAAACAAGCCTATGTTCTAACCTAGTTCCAGTGAGTTCTAACAAATGATGTGACGTTTACCAAAATTCAGATGGGAACTCCATACCCAAAACCTGGGGTCATGTGGTCTCATGTTCTGAAAAACAAATTCCTATTTGCAGAAAAAACCTATTGGTTCCAATCTTACATTTTTTTCTTTTTTTTCTTTTGCTTTTTTTTTTTGCTTGACAAGACCTGATATGATGTTTTTTCTCTCCTTCCATACTTTTTTTCTTTTTTTTTCTGATGCATTGAATTTAGTTTTCTCCACTAAAATTTTCTTTCGATATTTAATTTAATTTTATCTTTTATAGATTAAGTACATTTAATTTGGATTAATAAATTCTAACGGTTTTTTTATTTAAGTTTAATATATTAAATTTTCTATATTTTTTTATTAAATTATTTTATTTAAGTTTAACATAATATATTTTTAGACAAGGAGCTTATCATAATATTATATTATATTATATATAAACTAATTATCTTTCTTATTTTACTACATGTTTACTTTTTAGTTTAATATTGATTAAATATTTATCATATTAACTTTTAATTATTATTTAACTTTACTTTTCAATCTTCAAACTTGCTTTTCTTTTTTTTTTCTCTCCTAAGATAGTACTTGTTTACATTTAGTTTAAGATTAACAAAATATTTATAAATATTAACTTTTAATTTATATTTTAACTTTAATTTTCAATCTTAAAACTTGTTTTTCTTTTTTTTTATTTTCTCTCTCCTAAGCTCATGCTTTATTTTATTTATTTATTTTATCTTTTAATTATATTTCAGCATCAACATTTAAATATAAATATGAAAATTTTATTTTTATGTTAATTTATTAGTATAATTATAAAATAAAAGTTTATTTATGTTTAAAAAATATTTAATTACAATATATATATAAAATTAAGTTTATATATTACTAATATTTTTAAAATAACTTTTTTACAATAATTTTTTTGCCATTTTTATTTATTTATTATAAAAAATAATTTACTATTTTAGTTCTTGTCGGTTCATTCAAACATTCATGAAACTTTATATTTTTAGTTCATCCAAACACGATTAGAATTAATCTATCAAAACAATTATTCATTGGAAACCCGAGAAAAATCAGGTTCCCCTTTCCAAACGTAGCCAATAGGTATCTAGATATCTGAACAAAAAATATTATTTATCTTTCATAAATAAATTAGTAAAAAACAAGAGTTCAAGATCATTTCTAAAAGCCACTTTGTGACTAGATCCATCGCCCTTGGTAACGTTTCTATAGGCTTCTAATCAAAATTATTACTTAGACTTTATTCTCTTTATTCTCATAGGCACTATTTGGTTAAGGAATAAGATGAGACTATAAAAAATATTTTCTTTATTCTATAGAGATTGAAGACTAAAATATTCATGTTAGATTAGAGTTTGGCAACTGTAGTAACTAGATGACACCAAGATGGGGGGTTTGGTGCATTAAAATTTTAACTCTAAACTGTATTATCTTAGCGGAAGCAAACACAGAATGATTGCAAGTAAAATTAAGTGCAAAGAAAGAAAAAAACACAACAAGTTTGTTGATGAGATTCAGCCGACACTCTTGGCCTACGTCCCCGCTCCGGTCTTCTCGAACTCGAGACCTCCGAGAATCATTAGCTTTCCTTCTTCAGGGGCGAAGGCTTTCTTACAACTTCTTTCTCCTTTCTAGCTTTAGAGGGCAAGGAGAAAACCTCTTACAGTTTGAGCTCAACTCTTGAACACTCAATAATTTTCTTATTTTCTAGATTCTTACAAGAATGCTCTCACGAGGAGGAACTAAGACTTCTCTCTTAAGCTCTCAAGTTATTAGAAATAAAATTGCCAAAGTTAGTTCCCAGACCCTTGGGACTTATCTTTATACCTTTACAAGACAGACTCATCTCTCTCACACAATAACTAGTCGTTAAAGAAAATATTGTCCTTTTCACCTACTCCTCGATCGACCGCTTCTTCTCTTAGGGCAACTGCTGCTCTGGTGAATTCAATCTTCGGTCGTCCATAATCTTCTTCGGACGTGCGAATAGACTTCAGTTTTAATTCCTTAGCTTAGCTTCCTTAGGTCATCCATTGCTTCCCACTAAGCACATCGGGCGACCTTTGCTTTTTCAAATTTCTATGTCAAGCTTCTTAGGTCGCTCATTGATTGTACATGAATCCTTCAGACGACCTTTCTTGACTTGAACACTTTTCTTCAACCATTCTTCGATCGACCGCTTCTTCTCTTAGGGCAACTGCTGCTCTGGTGAATTCAATCTTCGGTCGTCCATTAATATGGGAGCTCTCGCTCGGGCTTGCCCTCGCCTTTGTTACCGCTACTTAAAACACAGGTACACTCACAAACTTCGGACAACCACTGCTTGGCTCCTGCCGTCGGTTGATATCTTTAAGTCTGCTCCGGTCGCCCATTGATTTCGCTCAGAAACTTAGGGTGACCTTTCTTCTCTTTGTCAGTTTGCTTTGGTCGTCCGCTAATTTTCCACGAATTCATCAGACGTCCTTTTCTTCTTCGTCTAACATGCTTCGGTCGCCCGCTGATTCAGCACTGAATACTTCAGGCATCCTTTCTTTATCTTCTATAGTTCTTTGGTTGTCCAGTCATTCTGTTCAGCTACATTGGACAAGCTCTTCTTTTCTTCTTATACACTTTGGTCATCCACTGATTCTGCTCAGCTACACTGGACAACTTTTCTTTCTTCCTCTAAATTTCTGTGGTCGTCCACTGTTCCACACTAAAGAGTTCAGACGATCTTTGTTGTTCTTCTGAAGTGGTTCAGTCGTCCACTGATTTCACACAAATACATTGGACGACCTTTCTTGACTTCACTTCTTCTTATGCACTCCTTTGGTCGTCCACTAATTCCACACAGAATGCTTCGGACGATCTTTCCTCTTCTACTAAAGTACTTAGGTCGTCCGTTAATTCTAGACTGAATGCTTCAGACAATCACTCTTCTTCTACTGAAGTACTTTGGTCGTCCACTGATTCCAAACTGAATGCTTTGGATGACCTCTCTTCTCTTGATGAAGTACTTGGGTCGTCAACTGATTCCAGACTGAATGCTTCGGACGACCTTAGTTGTCTTCATTATAAAAACACTTCTACTTTTCTTCATAGAGCATCCACTTAACTATGGAGCGCTCGTTCCTTCATCTGTTGTACTGTTGACCTTGAACCTTTGGTCGCCCACTGACTTCACTTGTACACATCTGATGACCTTCGTTGCTCAAGTCTATCTTCGATCGTCCAATCTTTATCTTCGGTCGACCATTCAGTACTTAGCTTCATATCTTTAGCTCCTTGTTCCTTACATCGATCGACCTCTTCAAATTCTTCAGACGACTTTTCCATACTTAGGATTTTTCTCTATTCCTCTTTGTACATAGGTCGTTCGTTCCTCAACCTTTGGACCACCTATTACTGACTAAAGAAAAATCCCTATCTTCTTCACACATGAAATCGAAAATCATTTGTCTCACTAAGCTTCCTCATCAATTTGTGATCATCAAAACAATCTCGGGATCTTAGATTCAACAGGAGACTACATGATGGATTAAAAATATTAAATTTATTAATATTAAATTGGAGATCAAACAGGCGTTATCTCCCTGGAAGGTTGGAATTAATATGTTTTCCTTGCAAACAGATATAATTTTCTTAGGAACTTGCTCAATTAGTGAAGGCAGACATCATTGAAATGTTATTTGGATGTGTATTTCGGGTGTCATGTATTTTCTTTCTCTTTCCCATTTATACATATTTTCAACCCAAAGGTTTTAAATGTATTAAGGCAAGGAGATCATCTTTCCTCGCAATTACATTTTCAGCTTAGTATCTTAAGTTTCTGTGTGTGTTGGAGCTAAAAATCTTACTTTTATTATTATTATTATTATTATTATTATTATTATTATTATTATTATTATTATTATTATTATTATTATTATTATTATTATTATTATTATTATTATTATTATTATTATTATTATTATTGTTGTTGTTGTTGTTGTTGTTGTTGTTGTTGTTGTTGTTGTTGTTGTTGTTGTTATATACTTGACCATATGAAATAAAAATATTATAAATTTTGATATTTTTTTCAGTAAGAGAACTTGACTTCAAGCCCATGCATTAAAGATAAACTAAGACATACAAGAAACAAAAGGCCCAGATAAGTCTCCAAAAAGGTAGGTCAATAGTTCAAACGGTGAGTGGGTAAGCATATGAGGTTTGAGGTGCTTAACCTAGTCAAGCTCATGAAAGAAAATCCACATATGAATTCGCTTCACATAGAAAATGGGCTATTTGAAGGTCTCGTTTGATCGCTATTTCTTTAATATCATATGTTTTGGCGAGACGGGTTGGTGGTTGCTTGGACTCGATTATTATCTCGAAAGCTTCCTTTGAATCTAGCTCGAGGATGATATGATGATGTCCTTTGTCTCGTGCGAGCTCTAGACCGGTATTTACTGCCTAAAGCGATGTTTACTATACCAAAAATCAGATTTAATTCACCAAAAAACAATGAAGTTGCGGCCCTAGATGGTCGGACATGGCTTACGTATGTAGGAACAAACCCTAGTATCAAACACAAACCACATTATCTTGACGCTCATCCAAGTATTTAAATGAATTAATTTAAAGACAGACAAAACACGACTTTTGTCCTTCTAGACATGGACCGAATCATAGAAGTAAAACCCTAAAATTATATTGGTCGTGGAACATGGACCGGGGTTGAGCAAAGCATGCTCTGCCATTAACCTAACACACTCACCCCGTTTTGGATTATTATAGGTAAAGATGATGGACAACAGTAGGCATTACCTACGTCAATAGATGGATTCCCGGATGCGACCCTCGAGCACCTTCCATGTTCATATAGAGTTTAACTATAATTCTTAACGCATGGACGAGTACACGACCCACGTCATATCTCAATACAGTCTGCTTTTGGCAACTCGACGAAGTTGGCCGACGAGGTTCTTGCCTAGAACACAACCAATGTTCTGATTGGATATAGCTTGTACCTTCCTGATTGCATGCATATTTTCTAATATTTTATTATGAATTCCATATGATGAATGATTGTAGATTTTCCATGTTATGTTAAGGACTATTATGTGAAAAAGATATGGGTCAATTATATTCACTAAATAAATGATGAGGTCAGCATGCGTTGCATAGTTTGGAGCCAAAGTTATATCATCGCATCATTGGGTATTGGTAGATCAACTGCTACTTAGTTCTTGTTTCCTAGCTTTTTCCCCACTTTACAACAAAGAAGATTAATGAGCATCCTTCCCCTTGTCGTGTTTTTTGCACCACCATTGACCTTTATTGACGAACCTCCAAAGAGCTCATGAGTCCTTTTAGAGTTACTTTTAAGCAACTTTGACTAAATATTGCATTGATCATAGTATTGTATAGAAAGAACCAGAGCATTGAAATCGACTAAAGTATTGCAAACTCCCCCAAGGTTAAAATCTTGATTGTCCTCAAGCAAAATTCAAATCAATGTTCAATACTATTCCATCATGACATGCATCCTACAGACCAATACTTTCCTTGCACCATCTATCTCCTTCTCCTCACTAGCAATGCACCTTCATTTATCCTCCTACTTCACAGAGTTTCTAATCCATAAACATCTTAAACAATATCTATCATAGCTTATAGACATAGTCTATCAAATCACAACATTAGTATTGAAGGAAAAAGTATCCTTGAGCTTATACTATTAAACAATAAAATTGAACATAACTTTTTATTTTTATAAGTTCCAACTTTCAATCAGGGTTGACAAGAAAGTTCATGTAGCAAAATTTTGATCGATGAATTTCAAACCAAACAACCTTAGGTAACTAGGATTTAAGAGTCCCTTACGGGTTTACCTGGCCGAACATTCCCAAGTTCTGAATGAAAGGTTGAACTTTGGTATTGAATTAGCCGTTGGACACTTCTCCAATTTGCACAAGGTGGTCTGTGTAGCGGGCTTACAACTAATGACTCACAGACCAGATGATCTTAGGGCCCCAAGTATTAAGGCACCCCTCGAGCTTACTTGTCCGGATTTACCCAATTTTTTATAACACTTAGGTACTACTTTAATCACTTTATTCCACTTTTGCATTATTTTTTTAGAATTTTGCATATATCATTTTTTTCTCAACAATTCTTTTTCAACATTGCAATTTTTTTTCACACTTTATGATAAGCTCAATAGATACTTCAACATTCAATAAAAAGGATGTAACTCTCTGAAAAAGAATTATAGTTCAAATCATAGCTCAATTCCATAAGATTTTAGAATTTAACACATACACTTGTGATTTACATTTGAAAGAACAGCACTCGAATTTCATAGATCATACAAGATGGCTCTAGAATATATACTTAAGTATGAAGTTAAGCAAGGTTTAGTAGATAGCATTTTTGGGACTTTTGAATTTTTTCTCTTCAAACTAAACATGGACGCATACCAAAGATAACATAATGACAACATGAAATGCAACATATAAACAAAAAATATGAATGAAATGCAAACTCCCCCAAGCTTAGACCAAACATTGTCCTTAGTGTTTAAGCCTCAACAGGAAGAGAAGATGACAAGCGTCCCGCAAGCGCACGGGGCCTTGATGTAGTGATAAAATATCGATCCCACGAGGAAGTGACCAAGTACTAGAATTATGGTTCTCAAATCGTTATTTAGATGGTTAGGGTTAGGGGAGAAAAGTCTACACTACAAGTAAAACTAAGTGAGAAGAATGCGAAGACGGATGCAAATGCAACATGCAACTAGGCGGAAATATGTATATGAATTGTTCTAGGGTTTTGAATCCGTTTAGAGTAATCATGCAATGATTAATGATATACAATGCGATAGATTCTTACCTTACTCCATAATTCATGCATTCCTCTTTCAAGGCAACACAATTCTAA